>JAVGVS010000868.1:0-73003 GCA_032718565.1 Distichodus sexfasciatus
TCATAAGAGGAAGCGCGTTGTCTGTTCGTAAGGGATTCATTTTAATCACCGCGTCTTATGTTTCAACCTAAAATATTATAATTCGCTATATGGATTTAGAAACGTTGTAACTTCTGAGTCTATTGTCACTTCAACACACTGGCACCACACTGTCTTACAAAATATAGGTAGTAAAGAAGCAGCGACAAATCATACTACAGCTACAGATATGTTACTTAAACAGTTAATATTTAGGGCTGATTTTTTAAAAGTCATAGAAGGTTAAATACAACTTAAAGAAGACAGACCTACCACAGGCCTACCATAGGTCTGTCATAAAATTACATATAGTATTGGAAGAGTGCTGAAGTGCTTATTTTATGAAGGGCTGAATGGCTTCACTGGAGGAATCAGAATGATTTAGTCTAGATAAGTGAAAATAGAATGTAAACTCACTGAAGATTTAAACATTCAACTCTGCTATTCTGTTGCACAAAATATGTAAAAATAAACACATGAAGAGGGCAGTAATCTAGTGTAATAGCATAACCTATAAATTTTCCACCATCTTTTTAAGGTACCTATATAAGCATCAAAATGCAGACGTTCAGGCAGAGTGCACCTGGACCTTTACGCTTTAATGTGTTTCTGCTGGGAAAAATAGGAGTTGGGAAAAGTTCTTCTGGAAACACCTTACTGGGACGAAAAGCCTTCATCACTAAAAAGAGCTTTGCAAGGGTAACTAAAGAAGTTCAGAAAGAAACTGTGAGTTTGGATGGAGTGACGCTTGATGTGTATGACACACCAGGATACACAAACAACCTTGACACCTACAGCCATGATGTGAGAGGAACACTGCAGTCTGTTTCCCAAACTGACAGGACTGTCCCATCTGTGAGTCTGCTGGTGATGAAGTTTGACAGATTCACTCTAGAAGATTGTAGAACTGTTGAACTGATAGAACAGATGTTACCAGATCGGCTCCTGCAGAACACCTGGATTCTCTTCACAGGGGGAGATGAGCTGGAGAGAGAGAATATCAACATGGAAGAGTTAATAGAAGAGACAGATGAACTGAAGAAGGTTGTGTTGAGATTCCAGAACAGATACCACATTTTTAACAACTTTTCAGAAAGTGAAGATCAAGTTAAAAAGCTAATTAAAACAATCAGAGAGGCACCACTGAGCACCTGTAAGTAAACGTGTCTTATATTGTTCCATGAATCATTAAAGACATATTTGGGATGTGGCAGTGCATAATTAGACAGAAACTAGGGCTGCAGCTATTTGTTACTGTTAATTGTGTTTTCTATTGATTTTTCATTGATTAATTAGAAAAAAGACTAAAATATAAAATCTAAATTAAACTTATGTGTTGCACTTCAGTTCCACCTGAAATTAAAATAATAATACTGTTAAATAATAATATTAAGAAATAATCTATATTAAGGGTGCTGGTTAGTGCTGCCACCTCACAGCAAGAAGGTCCTCGGTTCGAACCCCAAGGATGGCCTAGGGTGTTTCTCTGTGGAGTTTACATGCTCTCCCCCTCTTTGCGTTGGTTTCCTCTGGGTGCTCCGGTTTTCTCCCACAGTCCAAAGGCATGCACTGTAGGTTAATTGGCGACTCTAAATTGGCCCTGTTGTATCAATAACAAAATGATGCAGATTCTGCAGGATTGTATCTCCTGGATGAAGTTGATTGTTGATTGAAGTTGAACTGAAATGTTTACTTCAAATTGTCATTTGCACACAAAATGTATAAAAACTGAACCAATGTGCGCCCTTAAGTCATCTCTTTTCTTCTGAACTTCACAACCAAATGTAGATAACATCTTAATACTTGTGTGTAGAGGCAAGGGGGGTAACTTCATTACTTGAAAGTACAGATACCACCAGCCAGATCTTACTCCAATACAAGTAAAAGTCTTATTCAAAGTTTTACTTAAGTTAAAGTACTGAAGTACTTGTTTAAAAAAATACTCAAGTATTAGAAGTACATCTTATTTCACTGCACTGTTGCATTATTGCCACAACACTTACTATACCTAATGCCTCTGACTAGCTTGTAGAAGCTGTAGAATATGGAACTGGTAGAATGTTACAGAATGAGACACAATCCAAACTGACACAGAAAATCAGTGATTAGATTATTTTGTTAATTTATTGTAAGACCACACACCCCCACAAAACAGCATGGTAGTGTTCTGATACAGCTCTGGCAGTGTGTGCACACATGTATGTGTATGTTAATCAGGAGGACAGTGTAACAGTAAATGCAGCTCACAACATCAAATCAACATTCCAACCTGCTTAAAACCCAGCTCTACACCTCTAGCTTCATGACTTTCCACCAGCAACAATAGTTTAGTCAAGACAGAAAACAGCAGAACTGTCTGAACTTGGTTTTATAGTTACAATCTACAGACGTGATGTAATTACTGATTACTGATAGACGGTCACCTGACCAACAGCCAGTCTCCCAAACAACCAAATACTACTCAAGTCATGTACAGATATTTAAAAACTCTATTTAAGTACCGTACTCAAGTAAACGTACTTTGTTACCGACCACCTCTGCTTGTGTTTGCGTGTGTGAGAGAGAGAGAAGAGGGTGCATGTTTGACATGTTGAGTGTGTGTTCTTCTGTGTATTAGGGTAACAATTACTCATTTACAATTTACAAGTAACAATTACTCACAGAAAAACAAGAATTAAACAAACTAAATGTGATTTACATTAACATAGCAACATTTTATTCTTTTTTCTTGAGCTAAATTTAGGAACATCATAACTAGCCATGAATATACACCCACATTCTTGACTAGCCAATACCAGTAATGGGTCAATATCACTATGACGTACCTTTGAGAAAAACGTGAGATTTCCCATTTCACTGTATATTAAGTTCATTAAGTTAATCTTAGGCTGTTATGAATGTAAACTGGTCAAGCTTAAACAATTTTCATAAATTCATTGCAGGATGTCAAAATATGAGTAAATTGAGAAATATGTTTGCCCTGCCAAGAACAAATTCAAACTAGAGTAATATATTTCTTATTGCAGTTTTTTTCAGAAATGTTTTTTGTTCCTTTCTCCAGAATATATTTCAATTAATGGGGAAAGTCTTTAATCCAGACATTTTAAACTGACACACTATAGAGCTGTAATCTCAATACAATGAAACGGTAATATTTAAGTTGTCTGAATCTCATACTGGCCCATGGCAAATCTCTAGTAATGCATAGTATTAGATTTTTTTAATGTATCAATATTGCATTATTGACACACTAAATTGATTATCAGGAGTGACCAAAAAGTGATGTTCCTAAATATGTCCAAACTCCATGATGGTTCTCTTTCTTTTCACAGTGTCTGAACTGAGGATAATCCTGCTGGGGAAGGATGTTGTAGAGAGCAGGAGGGTGGGGAACTTGATCCTGGGCAGATCTACGTTTGAGACTGAAGCTCTTCCACCTTCAGTAGAGCAGCAAAGTGAGAGAGCCAGAGGACAGGTGGAGGGAAGATACATCACCCTCATCAACACACCTCACCTGCTTCATCCACAACTCTCTGTAGAGCAGATCACACTGAGGGTGAAGGAGTGTGTGTCTCTGGCTGCTCCTGGACCTCATGCCATACTGCTGCTGATACAACCTGAGAGCTTCACGCAGGAGGAGGGAAACAGGTTCAGATACGTACTGGACACATTCAGTGAAGAAGCAGCAACCTATGCAATCATCATCATTACAGACACTGGACACACATCAAGTGAAAACATGAATTACATTTCCCAGAATGAAGCTTTCAACAATTTTATGCATAACTGTTATAAAAGACATTGTATAATAACACCGTCTGTTGGTTCTAAACACGTGGAACAAGTTTTGCAGCTGCTTCAGACGATAGACAACATGGTGAAAGAGAACGGAGGACAACACCTCACATGTGAGAGTGATGAGGATGCAACAGAATACTTTTACCACCCTTCTGAAGATAAACTTACAACACCAAGAGAAACAGGGGCTGGAGATGTAGGTTATAGAGATCAAACACTGGATCTACTAAGCAGCGTTCATGAAAAAGGTAAATCCTCACATTAGTAAGTGGTTTTATGTTTCAGGGATGAAACTTTGATACTGTATATACAGTAAGGTCTTTAACATCTATATTTGTATCATCTTTATACTTATTTGTATAGTTTTATCAAATGGTGTATACATAAAACAAAGCTCCATGTATAAGAAGTTGTCATTTAGAAGCTGTTTTCTTCAGGTAGATGTGTAATGTAGACATGAAGAGATACTGTGTACAGTAAGTTAAATATAGTAGTAGTAGTACACTACAAGCTGCAGGAAAAAAGTAGTTAATTACACTCAAAATGTTTCATCCATAATATGGCAGGATATTGTTATAGCTAATTTTAAAAACATTACATTGAAAGTAATATGACTATCTGTATTTGTTAACAATGCCTAGTCCAGTCACAATCAGGTCTAAATGTGTTTTGATTTTCACTTTGTGTAAGTTACTCTTGAATGTCCATTTCACCTTTCCATCATGTATTTATATAAATACATGACATTTAGAAATATTATTAAAAATATGTTTAATTACACAAGTCCTCTTTTCTAAACTCAGACATAACACATGCATCTTTTACTATCTTGATGATCATCATTGTTGGGAAACTAAAGTCTATGTTCTTTTGTTATAAAAGGCATTAAGAAGAATGCTGACAGGAGTCTTGATGTGCCACAAACAAGTAAGTATTGTATTAATGTGAAATTACAGATGCAGAGATAAATTAAAGAGATAAAGTAGCTACTATCAAGTTATTTCCAAGCAATACTTCATATTTCAGCTGTATAGTAGAATATTTTACAGCAACTTTTGACAAATATGAAACATGTGGGGGTGCAGCACGATGGTACAGTGATTAGTGCTGCCACCCACAATGAGAAAGTCCTGGGTTCGAAGGTACTGGGGCCTTTCTGTGTGGAGTTTGCATGCTCTCCCTGTGTACGCGTGGGTTTTCTCCGGGTGCTCCGGTTTCCTCCCACAGTCCAAAAGCATGCAATTTAGGTTAATTGGTGACTCTAAATTGGCCCCGTAAGGTGTGAATGTGAGTGTGATTGTGTGAGTGTGCCCTGTGGTGTGTTGGCGCCTGCCCACATTTGGTCCTCACCTTGTGCCCGTAAGTCCCCTCGATAGGTGCCGGTCCCCCCGCTGACCCCAGTGGGATTAAGTGGTTTGGATAATGACTGACTGAACAATGGAGCAGTTGGTAGCATTAGGGAGTTGGCCCCGTGATCAGAAGGTCACAGGTTCAAATCCAGGGCTGTTAAAGTTACCAGTGAGGTACCGTCCTCAAGCACTGCTCTCTGGGCGCTTGCTAGCTGCCCACTGCTCCTTCATGGTTGGGTCAAATGCAGAGGTCACAGAACAAAGGGGAGATGCAGACTTAAATAAAGAATCAAAAATAAGGTGCAGGAGTTAATGAAACGAACATAGCAATTACGATTAACAAAACAGTGAGTAGATAACAACTAATTAGACAAGGGATTAAATAACTGAACTAGAAATAAGCAACCAAATGAAACAAATTAAACAAATGAAAGAAACAGCATGAGAACATGCAAGCCAACGATAAAGACAAGGGGCGGGACATAAGGAATGACTGACAGACAGATAGCGTGAAGCCTGTTGAGATGAGGGATCTCCATAAGCATAGCTGCAGGTGTAAAACACACATAAGGGAGATCTGGTGGGTAGATCTCTGGATCAAGTAAGACTTAATAGCAAGAGAGGAAATGAGAGACAGGTGAAAACAATGAGAACTAAATGAGGGCCAAGATTTTGATAATTAAATAAACTAGCTTAACAATAGTTAATGATTTCTTGTCTTTCAGTGTTTAAGAGGTTGAACGTGGTGGTGTGTGGGAGTGATGCAGCAGTGAAGGCCTCCATCTCAGATCTGCTAGTGGGTCAGAGAGAGCTGAGAGCAGAGTTCAGCTCAGTGTGTGTGAAGAGGGAGGCAGAAGTGTCTGGACACCTGCTCACCCTTGTGGAGATGCCAGCTCTCTACAACACTCATCTCTCAGAGGAGCAAGTGATGCAGCAGACTCTCCACTGTGTCTTTCTCTGTCCTCCTGGAGTCCACGCTTTCCTCTTCGTCGTTGCTGAGGGACGCCTCACCGATGAAGACAGGGCAGAAAAGGAGATCATCCAGAGCATCTTCAGCTCCAGAGTCCTTCAACACACCATAGTCCTCCTCAGTCAGGAGACACTGCAGGAGGATTTACAAATGGATGATGCAACTCAGTCGTTCATAGAGGCTTGTGGAGGACGTCATCATGTGATGTTCAGCTCAGATGCATCAGGGTTACTGCAGGTGGTGCAGCAGCTGGTGGAGGAGAACAAAGGAAGCTGTTACACAACAGACATGTATCAGGAGGCACAAGTGGAGACACAACTCAGATACCTTAAAGAGATGATATCAACAGTATGTGATTTAAAGACCAAGTTTCAGAGCCGAGTACAAGGTAACAACAAAATTGCACTTATTTACTGAACTGAGTAACGTGCGTAAATATAGTTGTAACGTTAATCCTTTACAATCCTCTTTATTCTGTGATTAGCAACAACTCACACTATATTGATCATAATATAATAAATGCCATGACATCAGAGTGGTATTGAAATCCTTAAGTGCTTTATATATTAATGTTAAATCCCCTCCTCTGCAAGAACTGTAGTATAGAATATACATTTGATCTCTAAATTGTTTTCCTTCCTGTTGCAGCCTCAACAGCTACTTGTACAGTGAGAATGGTGCTGGTGGGGAAGACTGGAGTTGGGAAAAGTGCTACAGGAAACACCATCTTAGGAAAGGAAGTGTTTAAAGAAGACCTGGGATATTACTCCATTACCAGAGCATGTCAGAGAGAGACAGCTGAAGTTGATGGAAGACAGATCACTGTGATAGACACTCCAGGACTGTTTGATACTGAGATAGATAGCGAGGAGATCAAGAGAGAGATCAGTAAAAGTGTCTACATGATATCACCTGGACCTCACGTCTTCCTCCTGGTGCTGAAAGTGGGACAACGCTTCTCAAAAGAGGAGAGGGAGGCAGTGGAAATAATCCAAGAGCTGTTTGGTGAAGGCTCCATCAACTACACCATGTTACTCTTCGCAGGAGGAGATCTGCTGAAAAACAAGAGCATTGAAGAATGTTTTGGAAAAGCAGGATCTGACATGATGAAGCTGGTAAAAGAGTGTGGTAACAGATACCACGTGTTCAACAACAACGAGAGAAGAGATCGCAGCCAGGTTACTGATCTCCTGCACAAGATCTACAACATGGTGGAGATGAACGGAGGGAGCTGCTACACCAACCAGATGTTCCAGCAGGTGGAGATAGAAAAACATGAAGAACAGGAGAGAATACTGAGGATGAGAGTGGCACAGCTGGAGAGAGAGAAGCAAGAACTGATAGATAATCATAAAGCAGAGATAGAAGATCTGAATGATGTAATAAAAGAGGAAAGACGAAGCAAAGAAAATGAGAAGAAAAGAAGAGAGGAGGAGTTCAGTCAGAGAGAACAGAAACTACTAAATGAAGTAAAAGAAAAAGAGGAAAAACACAAACTTACTGTTGCTGTTAGAGAAGAGAAATATGAAAAAAGGAGACTGGATGATGAGAAAAGGCTAGCAGAGAGAGAAAATACGATTTACCAGAAGATGGAGAAACAGAGAGATGAGTTTGAGAAGCAAAGACGTGAGGATCAATCAAGAAGAGAGAAAGAGCAGCAAGAGAAGAGAGAATGGGAAGAGAAGTGTACAAAAGACAGAGCAGAACTGGTGAGTCAGATCGAGGAGCTGAAGACACAGAAGAGGGATTGTGAAAAGAGGATCGAGGAGGAAAACATCAAGCAAACATCTCTAGAGGAGAAACTGGAGAATGTAGAGAAATGCAGACTTGCACTGGAAGAGCAGAGGGAAACACTTAAGAAAATGATAGAATCTCAAAGAAATGAAATGAAGATAAAAGATGCAAATGACCTTAAACAAACAACAGAAAATGAGAGTCTTAAAGCAGAAATTAAAAAATTACAAAATGAATTCAGTCACACAGAGCAGAAACTACTGAATGAAGCAAAAGAAAAAGAGGAACAGTACAAACATACTATTGTTATTAAAGAAGAGGAATATGAAAAAGGGAGAAAGGTTTATGAGGAAAAACAGGAGAATGTAGAGAAACACAGACTTGCACTGGAAGAGGAGCTGCAGATAGCCAAGAAAACAATAGAATCTAAAGAACGTGAAATCATGATAAAAGATCAAAATGAACTTCAACAAAAAACAGAAAATGAGAGTCTTCAAGGAGAAATTAGAATATTACAGGAGGAATTAAATCTTGTAAAAGAAGAAAACATGGGACTAAAGGAAAAGCTGGAAGAAGAAACAAAGGTAATGAAGAAATGCTCAATTTCCACTGTAAAAATAGGAAACACATTGTGTTTTAGGTATTTTACATATTTTAAACGGATGCTGTTTTTGTTGTTTGATTGTATATGTGTGTGTTATTTTCTCAGAGAGAAGAAATTCAAGTCACGTTGGAACCAGGTAAGAACACCAATAACATTCAGTACATTTTAGGAGGCACAGATCACTAGTGCATGACTGGATTGTTAGTCAATGATCAAATTTAACTGTGTGACAAACATTTCATTCTAGAAAAGGTCACAAAACACCCAGATATAATAGTAAGGACATATCTGAATAAGACGTGCGATTAAATATTTACTTTTTTCATGTTTGAAGCGTATCAAAAGCCCACATTGTGTCACATCTTGCTGATACAACCTTGGGATAGAGAAAACTGATACAGGTTTTATAGGAAACATCACTGAATTTTATTGACAAAACACACACCAGTTCAGCTCAGGGTCATGCAAAAGACAATGAACTTAATTGCTGGTCACAACTTCAACAAAAACAGTTCCTTAGAAACAAAGTCAAAATCGTCCCATGCTAGACGGGAGATCCTCCAGACGTCAGTAATCAGAAGTGGGCATTCGGGTGGAGCAGAGCAAGCTGGCTTGAGTAGGGTCATAGCAGTCTGCAGAGGGTCTGGAATCCAGACCACGCACCTGGACGGATTTTTCATTGACTTCAACCACGAAATTAAACAACACAATAAAAAACACAAGGCATCCTCCAACCACCACCGGAACACCCAATGACAGGCCGACCTGACATGCAACACCCCAAAAACAGCAACACTTAAAACAAGAACATAATCAATCAGACAACATAAAGGAGATACAAGTAATACTTAAATATAAAACAATGAGTGTACACTAAAAGCCAGGGTATAAAAGTGTGTTTTTAGATGCTTTTTAAAATTATTGAAGGAGGAGGCCTGACGAATATTCATGGGCAGCTTGTTCTAAATCTTTGGAGCATAAAAACAAAAGGCTGCTTCTCCATATTGCTTATATTTTGCCACTGGAATGTTTAGCTGGAACGTAATGATCTTAAGGATCTATTTGGAATATACTTGGTCAGACACTCTGAAATATATGACGGTGCTTGTCCATTTAAAGCTTTAAAAACTAATAGGAGTATTTTATAATCAGTTCTAAAAGAAACTGCTAACTAGTGTAGGTCTGCTATAATAGGTGTGATATGCTCAAATCATCTGACGCGAGTAACCACTCTTGCAGCTGCATTTTGAACAAGTTGTAGTCTTTAGGTTTGTTTTTTAGGCAGTCCTGTAAGGAGTGCATTACAGTAATCTAAACGTGAGAAAATAAAAGTATAAGTCAGCTCCTTAGCATCTTCCAGGTTAAGAAATATTCTTACACGGGCTATGTTTCTGAGGTGGAAGAAGGCATTCTTCACAACATTGTCAATGTGTGCCTTGAATGTAAGCTCAGAATCAAGAATAACTCCTAGATTTTTAACCTCAGTTTTTGTCTGTAGTGCCAGATTTCCCAGACTATTAAGAACCTTTTTTCTCTGCAGTTCATTACCAACAAGGAGAATTCCACTCTGTCTTCATTCAATTTCAGTAAATTTCCATTCATCCAGCTAACAATGCTCGCTAGGCAATTCACCAGTTTATTTACTGCACTGGGATCCTCTGGCCCTACAGATATGTATAACTGGGTATCATCAGCATAGCCGTGGAAGCTGACTCCATGTTCTGCAATAATTTTACCCAATGGCAACATATAGCATATAAAGAGAACAAGAGAGGGCCAAGCACAGAACCTTGGGGTACACCAAAATGAATATCATATACTCCTGATACATGGTCCCCTAAGCTAATAAAATACTACCTTCCCTTTAAATATGTCCTAAACCAATTTAAAACAGTCCCAGATAAACCAATACATTCCTTAAGACGATTTAAAAGTATATCAATGTCAGCTGTGTCAAATGCAGCACTTAAATCAAGGAGAACAAGTACAGAAACATTATTCATGTGCCTAGAGATTCTCAGATCATTTACAACTTTCACTAAAGCAGTTTCAGTGCTGTGCCCTTGTCTAAAACCCGACTAAAACTTTTTATAGATGATGTTTCCCACGTCATTTAAAAACTACTGTTTTAAAAACTACTTTTTCTAAAATTTTACTCATGAGAGGTAGATTGGAGATCGGTCTATAGTTACTGAGAGTAGAACCATCCAAGTTGTGCTTCTTAAGTTGGGGCTTAGCAGCTGCTGTTAAAAAAAAGCCCTGGTTCACAGCAAAAGTGCACGAGCAGATAAGAAAGAGAGATGCTGCTTTGAAATAAAGCTGCTCCAACCTCTCTCACTTCATCTGACAAGCACAGCATGAGCCACTTCCACAACACAAAAGCCTCTCACAGTTCATAGGAGGACATTCAGGCTGCCACTCATTACAAGTCTGCACCAAGCAGAAGTGACGGGGATGCCACAAGCTTTTTATGGAGTGCATGCACGCTGTTTAGAGCTACACAGATGAATGTGTTAACATTATAGACTTACAATTGTACATATGTTAAGATCTGTGTTTTTTATATATATATATATATATATATATATATATATATATATATATATATATAATATATATATATATATATATATATATATACACATAAGCAAGTTAAAATGCTTATCCTTATGTTGATGAGATTGGGGCATTTTCTGGTGTAACAGTAGGGTATTCGCCCCCTGATCAGAAGGTTGTAGGTTCGAATCCAGGGCCGGTAAAGTTACCACTGAAGTACTCATGAGCAAGGTACTGTCCCCAAGCACTGCTCCCCAGGCGCTTGTTAGCTGCTCACTGCTCCTTCACGGGTGGGTTAATTGCAGAGGTCACATTTCGTTCTGGTGCACTTTGTGCTGTGGTGTGGTGTGTTCACAATGACAAATAATCACTCATTCACTATGTAAGTGTTTATTCTAATGTTAATAAGGTTGTAGGTGTTGAGTGTAATTTGAGCACTGCATAGGAGGTCTACAAGAATAATAAAAACACAGTTGTTGTGTTGCTAGAAGTTATAATCTAGGGGGAAGAAGTGTAGTTGATGATAGAAATCTAATACCATAATGTTGGCCGTACTATTAAAGTTTATATACGGTAGCACTACTTACGGGTCTCGCAGTACATACAGTGGGGGAAATAATTATTTGATCCCCTGCTGATTTTGTAAGTTTGCCCACTTACAAAGAAATGAAAAGTCTCTCATTTTTATGAGTTTTATTTTAATGAAGAGAGACAGAACATCAACCAAAAATCCAGAAAAAACACACCTCATAAAAGTTATACATTGATTTGCATTTTATTGAGAGAAATAAGTATTTGATCCCCTACAGCCCAACCTGAATTCTGGCTCCCACAAGTTGGGTGTGGCACACAGATTGCAATAAATCAATTACAGATACACCTGATCTCATCTTGTTATGAGTATAAAGCACACCTGGCCACAAAATCACCTTCTACCATTACAACTTCTCCATCACCATGGGCAAGACTAAAGAGCTCTCAAAGGACGTCAGGGACAAGTTTGTAGACCTGGACAAGGCTGGAATGGGCCACAAGACAGTCAGCAAGAAGCTTGGTGAGAACTGTTGGTGCGAGTATTCGGAAATGGAAGGAATATGAAATGATCAGTTACCCTCAATCTGGAGCTCCATGCAAGATCTTGCCTCATGGGGTGAGGAAGATCATGAGAAAGCTGAGTGATCAGCCCACAACTAAATGGGAGGAGCGTGTTAATGATCTGAAGACAGCTGGGACCACAGTCACCAAAAATACCATTGGTAACACACTATGCCGTAATGGATTAAAATCTTGCAGTGCCTGCAGGGTACTCTTGCTTGAGAAGGTATAGACCCATCTTAAGTTTGCCAGTGAACATCTAGATGATTCAGAGAAGGCAGAGGAGAAAGTGCTGTGGTCAGATGACACCAAAATCGAGCTCTTTGGCATCAACTCCAACCGCCGTGTTTGAAGGAAGAGAAATACTGAGTATGACCCAAAGCACACCATCTGTACAGTCCAGTCGAGCATGGAGGTGGAAACATTATGCTTTGGGGCTGTTTTTCAACTAAAAGTACAGGATGACTAGACCGGATTGAGGGGCCAATGAATGGGGCCATGTACCGTAAAATTTGGGACAAGAATCTCCATCCCTCAGCCAGAACACCAAAGATGGGTCATGGATGGGTTTTTGAGCATGACAATGACCCAAAACATACAGCCAAGACAACAAAGGAGTTGCTAAAGAAGAAGAACATTAAGGTTATGGAGTGGCCTAGCTAGTCTCCAGACCATAATCCTATCGTAAATCTGTGGAGGGAGCTGAAGCTTCGAGTTGCCAAGCGGCAGACAAGAAACATTAAAGACTTAGAGAGTTTCTGTAAAAAGGAGTGGACCAAAATTCCTCCTGAGATGTGTGCAAACCTGGTGACCAACTACAGGAAACATCTTACCGCTGTGCGGTAAAAACAGTACTAACGTTGGCTCCATGTCTCCGTATGCACTTATTCCTGCAAAAATACTACAGAGTTAATCCTGTTTTCTGATCATTAAAACATCCTACCTTGGCTTTCCTAATCATCTGAGTTACCTGATTCCTTTGCTTTTTTTTTATTTATTTGGTAAATAATAATAGACAACATACTGGTGCCTGCACCTACCAAAGAATAACACCTGGAAATGTTAGATGAAGTCATGACAAGACTGGAAAAGAATGGTGTGAGAATAAAGCAGTCAAAATATGCATTCCTCCAGGACTCTGTTGAGTATCTCAGGTTCTAGATAGATGTGCTGCACCCAGCGGCAAGCAAAGTGGATGCCATAGTAAATGCACCAGCCCCACATGACATTACAGAGCTGCTCATCTGTGGCCTTCCTAAATTTGTTAAAAAGATCATATACTTTATAGCTTTCAGAATGTTATCATTTATTAGGGCTGGGTACCGTTGCTGATTTCCTGAATTGATTCAATTCCGATTCACAAGGTCATGATCTGATTTAATTCTCGATTCGATATCGATTTATTTAGAGATTTCTTTGTGTCAATACTAGTTTTGCTTGGTTATAAAATAACTTGTTTTAAAACCAAAGTGTTGCCAAACATCGGCCTTTAGGCCAGATTGTGATTTGAGCGGAGCAGCTTCAGCCATGGCTCTATTTGGTTTCGGTTTTTTGGCTCTAGATTCAAGAGAGATTCAAGATTCTTTATTTGTCACGTGCAAGTTATACAGTACAACAAGCAGTGAAATGTATCCTCATCCGCTCTTTTTAACTGTGCAATAGACAAGGGAAAACAATAGACGCAATACAATACAAACTTACAACATGAGACTGACTTAAATAAGGAGGTTGGGGTAACAAGACGAAAAAAAAGGAACTATAATATACATAGGAACATAAGTTACGTGCAATAAAGTTACCTGTGCAAGTTTTTGAACCTGAGGTTGCAAATTGTGCCAAGACAGAACAGGTGCAATGAAATGATTCTTTTAAAGTGCCAAGTGCAATGCTGCATTGTACATAGCAGACAGAGTAAAGCATGTGATACGGACAATGAAATGTGGCAACCAGTATAATTGATTATCACAGTTGAAAATATACAGTATAAGTTATCGTACTGATATGAGGTATGTAATAGCAGCATGTAAGAACATGGACATTTACAGCATAAGTTATCGTAATGATATGAGGTATGTAATAGCAGCATGTAAGAACATGGACATTTACAGTGTAAGTTATCGTAATGATATGAGGTATGTAATAGCAGCGTGTAATAACATGGACATTTACAGTGTAAGTTATCGTAATGATATGAGGTATTTAATAGCAGCATGTAAGAACATGGACATTTACAGTGTAAGTTATCGTAATGATATGAGGTATGTATTAGCAGATGTAATAGCGGAACTTAAAAAGGCATGTCCTTATTCAGAAGACGGATGGCCTGAGGATAGAAACTCCTCCTGAGTCTCTCTGTTTTGGCCATGATGGTGTGGAACCTTCTTTCTGAGTGCAGGAGATGAAAGAGTTTGTTTTCTGGGTGGGAGGAGTCTTTTATAATCCTAATTGCCCTGGTCCTACATCTCTTGACGTAAATGTCCTGCAGGGAAGGGAGAGCTGACGTGCAGCAGCGCTCCGCTGCTCGGATCACTCTCTGGAGGGCTTTCTGGTCCTGAACACAGCTGTTCCCATACCATCGCCAGTCTCACGCTTTTATAGCTCTCCTTGTGTGGTTGCGAGAAGTAGTGCATAGCCACAGGAAAAGATCGATCCACGAATTTTTGAATCCATATCGTATTTTTCGAGCGAGAATCGATATTGATCGGTGAATCGATTTTTTGAACCCAGCCCTATCATTTATCCAGGGCTCTGTTCTGACTTTAATTTTGATATTTCTTTCTGGTGCAACTGTGTCACACACCTTCAGAAACAAAGACTTAAACTAGGGATGCCCTGATACAATTTTTTGAGTACCGATACTTATTTTTGGGTACTCACCGATACCGAGTATCGATACCTGTGTAGGTCTGTTATTAATGGCAATGACAATAATAGTAGGATTTCTAAAGATTTTCTTTTTACCAATATCAATTACCGTATTTCCCCAATGATAGGCTGCCCAATTTTATAAGCCACAGAAATGCTCACTTATGTTTTAAAACTCGGAGATAAGCTGCCCCATGTTATTAGCCGTGAGGTTATTGAATTTACCAATCTGAAGTAAAAGCATCTATGTAATTTGCAGTGCCCCTGGAGGCCTTTGCAACTCTACAGTTACTTTATATATTTACTCTGTCCGGCAGCAACGTACGACGTGCGACGTGCAACATACAGTCAAGCGTGCGAATGGGTTATTATGGCGTGGAACAGCGTGGAGCACCTCCACCCTCCAGTCGTTCAAACCAAAATGAAAAACGTATCTTTTTCCAGCCAACAATAAATTTTTGTTCCTTTTATTTCTGTTAAATTTTATTTTGCCTAGCCTGTGTTATAAACTAGGATGTAATGTAATGTAGCAAAGGCCTGAAGAAGTGTCATTTTTACATTGCAGCAACGAGGCTGAATGTGACAGCGCCGATTAAGTGACAGAACATCATCACTGATCTATCTGTTTTGTGTTGTTTTTCGAACTGTTCGTTGCTGCAGTAAACAGTACATTTAAATTCAACGGATCATTTGGGTATGTCGTCTTTTTGTGCACTGAATTATACTTTTAGTGAATGCGTTTTCATGTTTTTAGATAGGCCACCCCATTTAAGCAGCCGCACCCAATACGCAGGTTTGTAAAATTGATGTATAAGCTGCGGCCGATCGCTGGGGAAATACAGTAGTCTAAACTAAAAAAAACACTTTCAAAAAACTAAATATAAATTAAAGTACACTTGAGCCTGTTATGTCCATGGTTAATATGTCATATGTCAGGTTGCTTGAAAGGCATTAGGGGAGTATGAGAGGAACCGAAAGGTGAAGCGAGGATAATAAAAAAGACACTGTTCTGAGTGAGAGACGGTGTGAGTGTGTGGTTATTGAACGGGGGTCAACTCTGAGGATACTTCTTAATACGGAGTAGAGGAGGTATATAACATTAGCGACGAGGAGTACTTTGATTTTGCTAGTTTGATCAGTTAGTCAGCTAGTATGGAGAAACTTTGCATGCTACATGGATCCAGCCACGCTAGTTTCCCAAAGGAAAAGTGGCAGAACATCATCACTGATCTATCTTTGTTTTGCGTTGCTTTTCGAAATGTTCATTGCTGCAGTAAACAGTACATTTAAATTCAATGAATCATTTGGGTATGTCGTCTTTTTTGTGCATTGAATTATACTTTAGCGAATGTGTTTTCATGTTTTTAGATAGGCCGCCCGATTTAAGCAGCCGCACCCAATACGCAGGTTTGTAAAATTGACGTATAAGCCGTGGCCTATCGTTGGGGTAGTCTAAACTCAAAAAAACACGTTCAAATACCAAAATATAAATTAAAGTACACTTGAGCCTTATTATGTCATTTTATAAAATAAATTATGCTGATTTATGATCCATTTATTTGTCATATAAGTTTCAAAACATAAAAAAGCAACAATTAAATAAAATATTAAATATTTAAATGTTAAAATATTAGTCTGCTTTGCTGCTGTCATTATTTATTTTAAAGTACCTCCAGATGGCTGACATTTTTATCTCCATACAGTTTATTTGGCAAGTGTTGTGGCATTTACACTGCCTCTGCGTGGCGATGAACATAACTACATCATATCTTCCACGTGGTATCGGTAGTAGGTATCAGGGAATTTTGTTCCGAGTACGAGTAACTGCACGGGGGGTGGTATCGGTGCCAGTATCGGTATCGGTGAATCCCTAATTTAAACTGTGCCCAGGCTTTATTCACATCTGCACAATTAACTACTAGAGACCAATCCATACTCCTTAACAAACTACAACATGCCTCTTTGCTGTGATTTTTTTAGAGTTGGCAATTGACCTTGATTTTCTGGAGGTACTCATAGAATGTCACTCCACCTTTCAACATTTTGATCTGATACTATTATTAAATCTATGATAGTTTGAGTGTCATCACCGACCCTTGAGAATTGTTTAATGAGCTGCTGAACGTCAAATAGCTTGCAAAAGTTCCTCAAGGCTTTACAAGGAATGTTGCTTTAAAATATCTGTTTTCAAAATCTCCAAGCATTATCGCAGAAGTCCACAGACTTTGCACACAACTCTTTCAAAAGCTCATAGAAATGGCTTTAATCCTGGGGTCTATAACAGCTTCTTTTAAAATGGGTTTAGATTTAGGTAATAAAATATCAAGCCACACAACCTCTAAGTCAGCAATGTCCAAGTCTGATTTAACATCATATCCAATGTCTACATGGATATAACCAATACAGTATCATGTAGTCATGTCTGTATAAAGCAAATGACTAGAATTATTGTAGAAATAACTGGAAGACTGTTTGTATCCTTGATTATCAATTTCAAGGTGAAATTTCATACTTCAAAGTATTTAATTAACTAAATACTAACATTTAATCCTTTTCTTCAAGTCAAGTGCGCCATCTAGTGGTGCCAAAACTTACTGCAAATGCTTCATGAAGCTTCATCTGCACATCACTACGTACAGGTATACAGAGAGACAAGACAACCTGGCTCCAGTTTTCACAGTGCAAACAACAAAAAAACAAGGAACAAATAAGGCACATAGAATAAACAATATTTAAATAGAATATAAAATATTCACTTGAAATGGAGTATTAAATATAAACTTTAAACTTGTTAGAGCCATTTCATGTGTATGAATGTGTGAATATTTAGATTTAGTGTTTTGTAGCTGTTTGCAATAGAAAGCAGAGAAATGTTTCCGGAACCTTCCATAACTTTCCATGTACAGTGTTACGTAATAGAATTCTATCAATACGTATGCATGTCAAATGTACTACTATGTAACAGTAGAAGTAATACGAGCCTTACGTGTCGTAATCTGAGGTATATATAAGATACAAGAACGTAAAAGAACCAGTTTACACCTTGAATGTGATAGAGCTGAGAACTCAGAAGTGTTACAGTTTTTGACCGTCACATAACGCCACGTAAAGTGTCTTTGTAGTCTTAGAGATTTATCTTTTGCTTGTAAAACTTTGAACTGTAGTAAAGAAAGACAGCAAAAGGCAATTCAAGACTCAAGACTCTTTTTTGGATACGTGTCGCGTGCAAAGACAACTCAAGAGCTCTCAGCAAATAAGATGGCGCGAGCTGCTCTCACAAACTAGATGTAAAGATTGGCTAGAAAGCCAATCAGGATGCAGTATTCAACCTACAATTATGATCTTAGGATAATCTTTTACACTGAATGTGTATAAGATCATGATGAGACATCAGATCATGACAAACTGAAAAGAAGCATTATGTCCCATGTTACATAGAGATTTACTTGGTAAACCATACCTTTCAATGAATAGAAGTAGGCAGCGTCCTCTTGGTAATGTAGATTGAAAATGAAGTACACTGAAAACAGGGCAAAAAGCCCCGTCACAAATGTTGGTTGTCACTTTCGGAAAGTGTTAAACTTTTGATTCAAACGTTTGCCTCGTCTCTGCCAAAATTAGTCTGTTATTGTTAGCTGTTAATGTTACAATTCATGTCTCCGATTTACTTAATAATGCAAAGATGTTAAATCCTTTAAGATATTCAAAATTTGAGACCACGGCAAGTGTTGCGTTAGCAGTGTAAGCAGCAGTGTAAGCAGACACAACCAAACAGATAAAATGGTTTTCAATTTACCGTGTAATTTGTGAAACAAGTGATTCAGATAGATACGTCAATCCGCGAAAAGACGGTCTCCTCTGCTCCACTAAGTTTGTCTACTCAAGAAATACAGTAGCGTCCTATATTAATTCGGCCTCTCTCCCGTTGATTCCACCACCATTCCCAGAATGCAACACTAATCACAGTTAATTACTGTATTACTTAGAAAATGGCAGGCTACCCATAAATATTACCCAGAATGCATTGTTTTCCGCTTTAATGGTAACCAGTATGTTACTGTCAGAATTTGGCTGTTTTCTTACAGCAGTTTGTTACAGTGTAGTCCTGGTCTTGCAAAAGCTGAGTCCAAAGAATGTCCATCTGTTATCGGAGAAGGTTAATTATGTCCATAAGAGACGATCTAAGTCGCCTTATAATATTATCCCCCATTGGCTTAATGTTCAACATTCGTTTGATATTTGCGATATTTGATATTTTTTATGACAAAACAAAGCATACAATTTCAAACTAATCAATAGGATAGTGGGCAGAACAAGGTGGACAACACACTACAACCCCAATTTTTAACAAGTGGAGCGATTATAATGTTTAATTGCTTTAAATACCCCAGCTGCCTTGCAATCTCTATGGTCCTGGTCGTTTCAGCGCCGCAGTGTTAGGGATCATCGCAAAATTACACAACTGTGTAAAACAAATCCATGCTGTTCTAAGGGCACCTGCCTTCACGAACTCAAACTGCTTTCAAAGTACGTAGGTGAAAAGTACACTTACATAACACACTCTACACATGTTACAAGGCTTATTTATGAAAGAAAAATCTTATTTTTATAGAAATTTTCAATATACAGAACATATTTAAACAATGGGGCTAGCGCTGCCGCCTCACAGCATGAAGTTCCTGGGTTCGAACCCTGGGGACAGCCGTAGAGCCTTTCTGTGTGGAGTTTGCGTGCTCTCCCTGTGTTCATGTGGGTTTCCTCTGGGTGCAACGGTTTCCTCCCACAGTCCAAAGGCATGCAGTATAGGTACATTGGTGACTCTAAATTGGCCTCATAAGGTGTGAATGTGAGCGTGATTGTGTGCCCTGTGGTGTGTTGCCGCCTGCCCAGGGTTGTTCCTCGCCTTGTGCCTGTCAGTTGCTGGGATAGACTCCGGTACCCCCGTTCATTTTGTCATAAAAAAGAGAGAATCGTGAAAATCAAACTAATGTCGAACATTAAACCAACTTTACCGCAGTGCGGTCCAAAGCCACAGCAAGCATGTCTCACACTTTCGATTAGAACCACCTGGAAAATCCCCAAAGTGTAGTGGCGGTCGCAGGTCCGGGGCTTTTCAAGGTCAACGATTAAATTCTAATTAGGTATGATACCACCCCTTGTGCAGTTACTCGTACTCGGAACACGTGGAAGATATGATGGAGTTATGTTCATCGCCACTCGGGGGCAGTGTAAATGCCACAACACTTCTCAAATAAAGTGTAAACTGTGCAGAGATAAAAATGTCAGCCATCTGGAGGAACTTTTAAATAATTGATAATGACAGCAGCAAAGCAGACTAATATTTTAATATTTAATTGAATTGTTGTTGCATTTGGTATGTTTTGATACTTACAGAAAAAATAAAAGGAAAATAATTATTAGTATCATTTATTTTATAAAATGACATAAGGCTCTGTTATACACCTCCTCTACTCCATATTAAGAGGTATTCTCAGAGTTTACTCCCGTTCAATAACCACACCGTCACACATTCACACCTGTGAGTGAACAGTGTGTTCACTCTCTCGCTCAGAACAGTGTGTTTTTTATTATCCTCGCTTCCCCTACCGGTTCCTCTCATACTCCCCTAATACCTTTCAAGCAACCTGACATATGACATATTAACCATGGACATGACATCTTCCGTCAACCCGTCTTGTGTGGAATTCAGGTCTAACGACTCCAGAGTCGTCCTGAAGCTGAGAAGTTATGGGCCAGGGTGCTCTCAACTCAGTTCAGAGTCCAGGTCATTGTACTCTCCGCCCTGCCTGCCTCGACGGACGACCAGGACTTGTTCCTGCTCTGCCCCGTCAGGACTCTAAGGGTGTATGTTGAGCGTTCTGCCTCATTCAGGAGTTCAAAACAGCTTTTTGTTGGCTTTGATAGCCATGCTAAAAGTCGCCCGGTTACTAAGCAGAGGCTCTCTGGGTGGATAGTGGAGGCCATTGCGTTGGCTTACTCCTCAGGGTTGCAGTTGCCCCTTTGGAGTCAGAGCCCACTCCACCAGAGGCATGGCCTTTTCCTGGACGTGGTCCAGCGGGGTTTCCAGTGCAGAAATTCGTGCAACGGCAGGCTGGTCCTCACCATCCACATTTATCAGGTTCTATAACCTGGACGTCCCTGCTCCCCAGTCCAGAGTACTTTCAGCTCAAGTCCGTCTTTTAGACCGACTTGGTTTGTGTTCGGGGTCACTTGACCAGTGTGGTCCAAGTCCCTACTCCCGGGCCCATATGGGCACCGTTGGGGTGACGCCCGAGCCACGGGGGACCCTTTGGCTCTCCCTGTGCTTGGTGTAGTTTTTTGTACTCCCCTGGGACTTCCCAAGGGGGTCATGTTTGAGTCGCTCCCCACCATGGCACGGCGGGATTGTACAGGTTCCCCATAGCGTCTTACGATGCAGTACGAGTGAAATATCGAAAGGGAACGTACTCGGTTACTAACGTAACCTTGGTTCCCTGAGATATGGGAACGAGT
Source organism: Distichodus sexfasciatus (assembly GCA_032718565.1). Lineage (NCBI taxonomy): Eukaryota > Metazoa > Chordata > Actinopteri > Characiformes > Distichodontidae > Distichodus > Distichodus sexfasciatus. Next base: position 21,503 of record JAVGVS010000868.1, read on the forward strand.
ACTGCGTTCCTTGCCGTGCCATGGGCTGCACGCCTCAGATACGCTTCACTCGATTCAAAAATCTGAACTTGATCGGTGAAATGGCCGCATTTATAGAGCCGTCGGAGCCGCCATGCAAATGCTGGCACCCGGAAAAGCGGCGCGTCTATTGGCCGCCTCGATTCCGCTGTCAAGCGATTGGTTCGTTTGAGTTAACTTTTATGAACCAATCAGTGTGCAGTTGCACTGCGTGATTGTACAAGGCTTCAGTCGAAGAGGAAAAAGGAGTTTTCCCCCATAGCGTCTTACAATGCAGTACTCGTTCCCATATCTCAGGGAACCAAGGTTACGTTAGTAACCGAGTACGTTTTCTTTTCACTAGAAATTAAATACAACAAATGCCGAACAGCATGAACTTTTCTTTTCAAAATCATGAACATTAGAGTGTTAACCTTGTCAAGCTCATGCACCATATGCATATCACTCACAAACATAGTCTACTGGGTGTTCACTTAACCCTTTGCAGCCTAATTGGCATTTCTGCATGTCTGTTTGTCAGAGCCCTTTTTCTGCTTGTGGAGTCTGCACAGCAGTCATCTGTTTCTCTCCTGCTTCGTTGACATCTTTGTCTGCAGCTCCCTGTGTTTCCTCCCTTTTGTAGAGTGTCTCCGGCTTCAGTCCTTGTCCTTCATATTTCTTGACAAAGGTGGTGTTTCTCGCCTATTGTGCTCCGGCTGGGGACTCCACTACGACCTTATTTCCTGTTTTGCTGATAATTTTGTGTGGAGTCGTGCCGAATGTTGTTGAGAACTTGTCAGTCTTGTCCTGTCTTAAGAGTACAGTGTCACCAACACTGACTTCTGACTGCCGTGCCCCTCTACGTGTGTCGCATTAATTTTGCTCTTTGCTCTGTATCATGATCATATAGTTCCTGATCAGCATGCGTCTCAATGAGTTCTGGTAACTTTCCTCTTCTGATTGAAGAGCAATTCTGCCGGGCTTTTACCTGTCGTCGCATGGACATTGCTCCTGTACACTGTCACATACTTTCGCAATTCTCTCTTCCAGTCTAAACCCTCTGCTTGAGCAATCCTAATTTTCTTCATCAGTGACACATTTTGATGCTGAACCTCTCCATTGGCCTGAGCATATTTTGGCGTGGTTTTTAAATGCGTGATTCCATTTTCATCGCAAAAACATATGAATTGTTCTGATCTAAACTGAGGTCCATTATCCAATTTGTATGTACAGTAACTGGCAGCCAAGGTCTGCTGAAGATCGTCTCCATGCTGTCTATGATCTTTTCTGTTGTGGTGGTAGTCAAGATATCATACTCGTAGTATCAACTGAAGTAGTCTACTACTACCAGAATGGAGTGGTTTGACAGTAGAGGTTCCAGAATATCAACTGTGATGTCCCACCAGGGTCCATCGGGTAGCGGTGTCGGTCTCAGTAATTCAGGTGGGTTAGGCTTAGTCGTGGCAGGCCTTGCAATTTCTCTCTGCTGCTCTGTCCATGCCAGGCCACCACACTTTTGCTCTGAGATTTTGCTTTGTTCCCACATTACCCAAGTGTCTCTTGTGGGCTAGTACAAGCGCTCGTGCTCGTAGGACCTGGGGCAACACTATATGCATACCTCTCAGAACAAGATATCCTATTGTGCATAGCTCATTTGCAATAATTGGTCCATTCACAGGTTCGATGATGTCCAAGTCTAGTGTGGCAGCGGCCACACCGGGCTCCAACCTTGGTGCTACTTTTTCTGATTTATTGTGTTTTGTATTCCACTTAAGTGGTTATAAAGTGCGTCGGAACTATGCATAACCACATCTATGACCGTCATCAACTGCTGCATATTAGAGAACGCCATAAAACTCGACCAGACGGAGAAACGCTAGAACAACTGCGTCGCCTCTGCATTTTGCGAGCCCCGATCAGGCAGACCGCGGCACCACCAAGACCCCACGCCCGCCCCGGAAGTTCGGCGAAAGCGGTGTACGAGGAGGCGGAAGCGCGGTAAGCGAGCCGGTATCCATGCTAGGCTAAAAGCTAACCATAGCCGACCGGCGCTACCATCTCTTCTCCTCTCCAACGTTCGCTCCTTGGACAATAAACTGGACTGCATACGACTGCTCCTGACTTCCCGGAATGAGATAAGGCACTGTTGTGTTTTCATTTTTACTGAGACGTGGTTGCATGAGGGCATCGCGGACTCCGCTATCCAACTGGATGCACTAACCAGCTACCGCGCCGATAGGAACGCCTCATTGGGTAAGACGCGCGGCGGCAGACTGTGTGTTTACATCAATAACAGCTGGTGTAGAAATGCTGCGATCGTCTCTGCGCACTGTTCGGAACTCGTGGAGGTTTTAGCAGTCAGATGCAGACCGTTTTACATCCCGAGAGAGTTTACTGCTGTGATCATCATTGCTGTTTACATCCCGCCTAGTGCCAGCGCAAATGTTAAAGCTAGTGGTGCACTTGGTGAACTCTACCAGATTATCAGTGATCTACAGACAGTTCACCCAGACGGATTCTTCATCGTTGTGGGGGACTTCAACAAAGCTTCACTCAAGTCAGTTCTACCAAAGTTTCACCAGAACATTGATTTTGCAACAAGAGGGAACAATATGCTTGACCTTGTTTACACAAACATCCAGCGTGCATACAAGGCTGCACCCCTCCCCCACCTTGGACAATCAGACCACATCTCCATACTTCTCACCCCAGTCTACAGACCCATCAACAAGCAGATCAGACCAGCCACCAGAGATGTGAAAACGTTACCCCAGGAGGCCATCTCTGCCCTTCAGGACTGCTTTTACTGCACAGACTGGGAGATGTTCAGAGAAGCAGCCACTTATGAACACTCAGTGGACTTGGAGGAATACACAGACTCAGTCACTAGCTACATCAGCAAGTGCATTGAGGACGTCACCGTCTCCAAGACCATTATCACTCGACCAAACCATAAACCCTGGTTCTCTGCGAAGCTGCGCAACCTGGTGAAAATCAGGGACTCGGCCTTCAAGTCCAAAGACAAAGAGACTTATTCCACAGCCAGAGCCAACCTGTCACGAGCCATCAAAGAGGCAAAGCGGGCTTATGCAGAGAAAATCAACAGACACTTCACATACACAAAGGACACGCGGCGCATGTGGCAGGGCATCCAGACCATCATGGGCTACAAGCCAGTATATCAGGCCTGCAGCAGTGAGCCCTCCCTGCCAGATGAGCTGAATGACTTTTTTGCACGTTTTGAGACAGAGACCAAAGACCCATTAAAGAAGATGGCCCTATCACCGGATGACCACGTACTCCAGCTTTCTGCAGGTGACGTCAGAACAACTCTTCGCAGAGTGAACCCACGAAAAGCAGCAGGACCTGACAACATACCTGGTCGGGTGCTACGGGAGTGTGCTGATCAGCTGGCGGACATCTTGACAGACATCTTCAACTCATCGCTGAGTTCAACTGCGGTCCCTACCTGTCTTAAAACTACCAAAATCATCCCGGTGCCAAAGAAGTCAGCAGTATCCTGTCTCATTGACTATCGACCTGTAGCACTCACTCCCATCATCATGAAGTGCTTCGAGAGACTGGTACTGAGGTATGTGAAAACACAACTCCCACAGAACCTGGACCCATTACAGTTTGCCTACCGCCCAAACCGCTCCACAGATGATGCCATTTTGTCTGCCCTTCACCTGACCCTCTCCCATCTGGACAAAAAGGACACTTATGTCAGGATGCTGTTCATTGACTTCAGCTCAGCATTCAACACTGTCATTCCTCAGAAGCTGGTAAGCAAGTTAGACCTGCTGGGAATAAACGCCCCCCTCTGCAACTGGATCTTGTCCACAGCAGACAGGCCCCAATCTGTATGGAAGGTCCTCAATTTGAGCACTGGTTCCCCACAAGTGCGTGCTTAGCCCATTGCTATTCACTCTGCTGACTCACGATTGTGTTGCACAGTACTGCTCAAACAAAATCATCAAGTTTTCAGATGACACAACAGTGGTGGGTCTCATCACCAACAACGATGAGTCTGCATACAGAGAGGAGGTGAAACATCTGGTGGACTGGTGTCAGAGCAACAACTTGTCTCTCAATGTCAACAAGACCAAAGAGATGGTTGTTAACTTCAGGAAGAAGATGGCTGCACACACACCACTGCACATCGATGGGTCCGCCGTTGAGATCGTCAGCAGCGTGAAGTTCTTAGGTGTGCACATGACTGACGACCTCTCCTGGAGCCTCAACACTACCTCCATCACTAAGAAAGCCCAGCAACGACTACACTTCCTTCGAAAGCTGAAGAAGGCCAGCCTCCCCCCTCCCATCCTCACATCATCCTCACGCACATTTTGGACAAATTTTGACATTTGCACAATATCACATATTTCACAAATATGCACATTTTACCTCATTCTACCTCATACTAAATTTGCTCATGCCTATTTGTACATTGCTCATGCCTATTTTGTACATTTGACATTCTTGCACGTTTTGTCTTGTCCTGTTCTGTCTATAGCATCCTAGAAACTCAAATGCACAGTCACTTTTGAAGCGTCTTAATATGTCTTACTGCTGTCCCTGTTTAGTGTACAGAGATTTCTTTTTAAATAGTTTTTATAAGTATTTAAGTACAAATATTTTTTTTATAGTTAAGTTGAGTAACTAATTTCCTGAGTAACTAATTTCTCTTTCTAAAATTGTACTATGTGTAATCTCTGTTTATATCTTCTATATATTTATATTTTATGCACCATGGGGGAAGGGGCTGGGTGGAACGGCATTTCAATACACTGTATACCATGTAAACTGTTGTATTGACAATAAATCCCTCTTGAATCTTAACTCCTTTATCCTGCATTCCACTGCTCCTCTGAGGTTGAAGAGTATGCGCCTAAGTGGCTGAGCTACAGGTCTCACCTCTGGGTTAATGTGTAGCTGAACCTGTCTTGTTTTCAGTTTTCCTACTCCTGTGAACACGTTGGGGTTGGAGTGCTTGCTTAATGTCAGTTACCGCAGAAATGTTGGCACCTATTCTCAAAACCCCCAAGTGCGTCGCTATCTCTTTCCCCAGCAGTGGTTCGCCATTTCCTCTGATTACAATGAACTCTGCATGTTCAGTTTTATTTCCTATTGAAACTTGACATGTAAATGGGCCTTTTACAGTTAATGGCTGGCTGGAAGAATATGAATAAAGTTTTCTTTCTGCTGTAGGGGCATAAGAGTGACACTTAATGTGTTCGGACTTCAGCTTTTCCCAGGCATTTTCTCCCGTTTCCTTGCTTGTAGCACTTGAATCAATCAACATTCTTATGTTCACTCCCCCAACACAAAAGGTAAGCCTCTCTGGCATGTCACCCTCATTAATAGTAAATGCGAAGTCATCATGTGCTTCAACACGGTTCACATTTTATTTTGTTTTTGAACCCTTTTTACGGCACATTTTTGCGTAATGGTCGTTTTCATGGCATTTGTGACACATCTGTCCACATGCGAGGCATTTTGGATCTCGCCCTATGTGGTCAGTATTCCCACATGTGTAGCATTTTCATCATTTTTATGGTCTCTATTTTGTTTTCTTTTTGCATTTTCATTTCTGTGCTTTGCCCCCTTTTCTTTTTGGGAGATTTGGCTGACCGACTCTGTGGTCGTTTTCACTGTGCATGACATGATCGACATTTGCTCCTCGATGCTCTCACAGCATGCCACTATATCTAATGCACAAGCTAACGTCAGTCCACGCCCCTCTTCCAAAAGTTTCTGGCACACATATTCAGATGTCCCTTTACTCAAAATTGCATCCCAAATCTGATTGTCTGAATCGTTACCGTAACTACAGTCTTTTACTGCTTGTCGTAGGCGTGTGGCAAACTGCTGTTGATGTAACTTTTGAAATGCGTGTCTTGCCAGCGCTGAATTGATTTGAGGCACAAAGTACGTGTTCAAAGCATCAACTGCCTTTTGGTAGTCTGTTGGCTCACCCGTGCCCGGCAAAGTTGAGAAGACATCCTGCACGTCTGCTCCAGCCAGATGCAGTAATAGCGCGTGTCTCCTTTGCCTCGTAACACCGGGTGTTGGGGACTGCCCCAGTAATGCCGGTTTTTTAAGGGCGTTAACCACTTCAGTACTCTGATCGAGTCAGGTCATCAATTTCCTTCACCATTTATTCACGTGCAGGGTTTCACCATATACACCGATGTATTGGAAGTGATTTCTACAATAAACAAATATCAGAAATAAATAACTAAATGTTAAACATGAATATAAAGTGTCACATAAAATATGCTGTTGCAATAAACAGCGCCTTTTCCGCATTAAACAATGTTAACAACTTATAGTTCACGGATGAATAATTACTAGTAACAGAATATACAGAAGCCTATATAATAACTTAAGGTACATTATACAATGTCCTCATCGCGATATGAAGGCATTAAAGTATAGATTGTATATACATGCGAAATCCAGCAACATGAGTAGACAGAATACTAACAACGTGGCAGGATAAACGCGATGCTGACGACTGCGATGCATTCTACATGGTGAACTAATCATCATAAAATCGCGAGCAACAATATCTGCGAGCTTGACGCCATAAGCAGATTCAGCAGTATAGCGTCAGTATTACACCCATAAAGACATAGAATAAACTTGCGCCGTCAGCCTTTGCCGCCAACCCAGCGCTGCACAGGTGGAAATCTGCGTCCCATTCTGGTAGCTCTGTATGCGTAACCAATAAGCATAACCCGCCATAGAACACGATTCATAATAAAAGTTGTACCCTGCATATTTACATAATACAAGCTCTTACCGAATATAAAGGTATAAAAGATAAATAAAGTAAAAATTCACAACAGCCGCCCCCACATTTGAGTAGCAAGTGTGTGCAGAGTTAAGAATTCTTAAGAGTCTTCAGTCTCATCTAAAGGCTGGCAATGTGGAATGAGGCGGGCTACTGGCCTAGTGTACCTTTGTGAGCAGCGACATCCGCTGTTCTCACACATCCATCACTGCTGACCACAGTCTTGATAACTGCCAATAGACACTGAGCCTAGGAAGTTGTGGTCAAATTAATAAAACCACTGATCCTACTGTTAGAAGTCTGATAGCTTGTGCATTTCTGGCGTCTCTGTAATGTGGGCAAAGTAATTCCTCGTAAACTTCGTCAGAACTGGTCCTGAATTTTGGCAATGGCCATCTCGCCTTATTTCTCCTGAAACGCCATACCTGCGGCAGTGAGGCATCCCGTCGCCCCATAAGGAGAAGGTTTGGTGTAATGGCGTCCAGATCTGCAACATCTGTGGAGACGTATCCAAGGGGTTTTGAATTCAAAATGCCCTCTACCTCTACTAATACTGTAGACAGGACATCTTCTGAGATGGACTGACTGCTACCACCTGTAGAGGCAGCTTTGATGGAGCAGACCTCTACGCTCCCCAGCATACTCAAAATGAGGGGCATTAGGTGGATTAAAGCAGAAGAGGGATCTGGTAATCAGCTAGTTGCTCTTTTAATGAAGCATTCCATAAGCGGCCGAGCCTCACGTAGTTCCCGGTCAGCACCACGAAAGTTTGTGCCGCAATCTGACCTAATCTCCTTTGGTCTGCCACGTCTGGCTATGAATCTCTGAAAAACAGCAGGAAAGCATCACATCAAATGAGTTAGAAGCTCTATGTGAAGAGCGGCTCTTGTGGTGAGGGCATTGCGAAATAGCCCCCAACGTTTCTCAACCTCTACTTGTCTTGACATGATAAGGGCCAAAACAGTCCACTCCTGTGGAATAAAAAGCGGTGGACAAGTCTGGAGCCTCTCTGAGAGCAAGTCTGCCATCTAGAACATCTTCCAGAAGCAAGCTCCAGCATGACACTGACGAACAGTTAAGCTGATGTTGTTTTAACAGCTTGCCGCCCCCTCAAGTCAGTATTGTCTCCGTAATTTCGCACTCTCTCATCCCTGGGTGTAACAACAAAGCGTTCATCAAAGTCTTTAATAAGGAGTTTCATTGCGGATGCCGCGAAGTCTAGCACTATGGGGTGAATCTGATCAACATTTGGGCTTTCCAGCCTCCGTAATCGTCCTCCAACTCTGATTACATTAATCACTGAATCCCATTCTGGAGCGAGACATATTAGTCGACTGTGGCTCGGTATAGATCTGTGTTTCCTGAGGGCCACTGTCTCCTCAGGGAAGCTCTGAGCCTGACATTTCCTCAGTTGAATCAACTCAGCTTCACGAGGATCAATGAGGTGGAGTGTTTTGCAGAATCATCTGTCATTTGTTGACATACCTGCCGAGTGGCTTCCACTAACTCTTTCCAGCTTCTGCACTGAGTGGCATCAGGAAGGGTCTGATCTGATTCCACAGTGGTTAGACAACAAATAGTGACACCCTTTAGCTCAGTTGACTCTCCTACCTTAACAGGTTCAGGTCTCTTTGGCCAGTGATCAGAACTCAATTTCAGGAATAGCGGTCCCTGACTCCAGCTTGGAATCAGTGAAAGCAGAGAGTGGTTTTCCTCCTAGTAATATCATCCGCTGGGTTTTTGCTGTGTGTCCACATACCAAGCAGTGAGCTCTGTCAACTCCTGGATTTCTGAGACTCATGTCCCAACAAAGACTTTGAATCTACAAGAGTCGGACTGAAGCCACTCCAACACCGTTGTAGAATCCGTCCACAGGATTGTCTGCTGAATGGTGAGAGTGATCTCATCGTTTAAGTTTCGCTAATTGAGCTCCTGCTAATGCCGCGCAGAGCTCCAAGCGAGGCATAGACTGTTGCCTCTTAGGAGCAACTCGGGATCTGGCCATGACGAAAGTGGTATGAACGGCGTTGGTGTGCTCCACCAAGTAAGCCACAGCCCCATATGCTCGTTCCGACGCATCACAGAACACATGGAGGTCGTACTTCCTTTGTGCATTTTTCGGGCACTAAGAGTAACAACGAGGAATTGTTATGGTGCTGAGATACTTTAACTCACTTTCCCATGTGTCCCAGGCAGTACGAAGATCTTGTGGCAGATTTGGGTCATCCCAATCTCTTCTTTTGGACCATAGCTGTTGAATTAGCACTTTTGCTCGTGTAGTAAAGGGCACAATGAACCCCAATGGGTCATACTGCGTTGCTAGCACTTGATAGGCTGTTCTCATTGTTAATGCAGCATGTTCAATGGGACGATATTGATATCCCAGTGTATCAGCACAGTTCCACCTGAGACCCAAAGTTGGTTCCATTGGATCAGTCCTGTTCTGTTCTAGCCATTGTTCTGCAGCTGAAGACCTTGATTCTGTGGGCAGATGTGAAATCACTGATGGCTGGTTGCTAGCCCATTGTCTGAGGTCAAAACCACCTGTTGCAAGCAGACTGCGCAGCTGATCGACTGTTAGCTTGGCCTCAGATATGGTTGGAAAGCTAGCCAGATAGTTGTCCACGTAGAAACTCTATACTTTACCTGTAGAGCTCCTGGGTAACTCTCGTGGTTATTCTTGGCGTGCTGTTGTACCAGCAAAATGGCACAACATGGGCTGCTGGTTGTACTAAATATGGAACTTACCGTTCATAGACATCTGGACAGTTCTCTCCAGAATACAGGTCTACCGTAGATGAAGCGGAGCAGCGGTCTGTCCTCAGGCAGCAAACGGACCTGATGGAACATTCCTCGGATATCACCTCACAGCCACTGGGTGTTGACGGAATCTTAAAGAACGCCCAGCAATGATGGGCCAAGTGCAGGCCCTGGCAATAGCTGATCATTCAAGATGAAGCCTTGATATGAATGAGCAATTAAAGACCAATCTTGGTTTATCGTTTGTGACGACCACACCAGGTGGTAGAATATACCAGGCCTCATCTGACTTGGTGACCACTCCTTGAAGCTTAGTAACATATCCTGCCTTAACCAGCTTCTCAATCTCACCAGAGTAGACAGCCGCTTTGTCTGGGGTTTTCTGAAGTTTCCTCTCTGTACTCCTTAGACTAGGCATGACAGAGTGGATTGAGCTTGTTAATTTTGTAACACCAGGTTTGCGCAGGAGGGGGGTAGCATAACGCTGAACATCGTCTACTTGAACTCTCTTTGTTTTGCATTGAAGTTTTTAACTTTAGCTAACCCAGTCTTCCCTGGATCGAACCACCAGTTTCTCATTTCGATAAGGCAGGATGTCAAGTTGCCATAACTTCTCAACATTACGGTAGAGCAAGTCATTAGGACAGGTGGTTGTCACGAAAAGACACTGGTGCACTGAGTTGAGGCTTGTGGTGCTCTCCTCCGCCCCTTGCAGAGCCCACCCAAGGGCTGTGTGCACTGCAGCTGGACCACCTTTGATTCCTTGACGGACTGGCTTATCTGCTGTGATAAGATGGACATTGTCTGATCCTATCAGTATCGGTGGGCGTGCATTATGGAAGGACATAATGAGGCCGCCCTCTAGAGTGAAACATACCGTCCCTGAAGTCTCTGCACTGGATACGATTGCTCTACTAAGTCCAGACCTGAAGCTGTGAAGGCCCCAAATATCTGAAAGCGGTTTCTTGGTTCACTTTTTGGAGAAATTTCCAAGTTGATCTTGGATAGCAAAGATGAAGTAATGTCCAGATCTGGCCTGCGTCACGTAGAGCCAGAATGTTCAGGTTCACCCTCAACTGAAGCATTTGTCCGGCCATTGGTAGGATCATGGTTCGCTGTGCTCCGTCGTCTAGTACAGCGTAAGTCTCCACTGACTTGGACTTGCTGTGTAGCAACACTGGAACCACCTTCAGAAGTACTCTGCAGGTCGCACTAGCAGGTGTGAGGTAAATACGACTCTCTGACGTACCTGTTGTGTTTGTGGGGTCATCGCGGGCTGTCTTGGTGGAAGCTTACTAGTAGATGTATTCCTGATCCTGCATGTCTTTTGAGGTTATCTCTGGTTCGTATGATGGCGCATAGCCAGCATCGCTTTCCATCCGAAATCACTTTAGCAGGAGTCTGCAACGACTGCTCTTTGATGTTATCACAGCGTGTGATGTAGTGCTCTTTACTATTGCAAAAAAGACAATGTACCTTGAGTGGTTTCCTTTGTTTGAACTCTTTGGGATGGGTAGAGGGCACAGTCTCAGATGAGGAGGCACCATGATAAAGAACTACACTTGGCCCCTTGCTTTTAGCTGAGGGTTTCTCTTTCCCAACCCCTGGAAGTTTCTCCTGCTGGTAGCGCTGAACTAATCGAATCGACAGTCTCTGCTGCTGTGCTTTGACTTGTAACCATCCAGCAAAGTCCTGCAGATTATAGGGGTTAAGATTTATGGAGTTAAGTTTCCCCTGCTGTTGAAGGAACTCAATGAAGCCATCCCGAAGATACTTCGGCAGCTTACTAAGTAGTCTATCCGTCTTGAGAGCAACAGTTAGCTCCATCCCTCTGGGTCCTTCCAGCGACAACAGCATACTGACCCAGGGAGATGAACTCGTGAAGAATAACCAAAGCTTTTGAAAGCTGTAGCTATCATTGGGCCTACATCTGGTGATGTGGGATGGCGCTATCTCACTTTGGGCCTAATTGATGCTGGCTGACCGTACTGCTGCTTAGCTGAAGAGGGCTTGCAGAGCTGCCGAATCACGGATATGGATGAGTGTCGTAGGGCCTGCCCTATCATTCGAGCTTCAGAGCAGTTTTAGATATCTCTTTCTTTATGGTATTTGTACTTCTCCAGTTAACTTTCTGGATAAGGCTCCAACCAAATTGTCAAAGCCAACTAGTAACCAAATTCGCTTCGCTGTCACTTTCAAGTCAGGAATTTTAGGTTTAGGAGGACTATGCAATGTTCGTTGAGGAATACTACCACCTGGGGGAACTGCAATCTGGGCTGGCATGAGCTGTGGTGCGGCTGCTGCTCACTGTAGGGACTAAACCAGAGACCATATTTTGAGAGTGTGGATAGCTGAATGAAGTGAGTGCATTCACAGGCTGTATCTGCGAATGTGGTGTTGCAAGATAGCCCTGTGGCGCCATGAAATGTGAATAGACAGGTGCAATTAGCTGTTGTGTCTCAAGGGGCTGGAATGTTCGTTCAGCTTCGTAAGTTACATGGTACCGACTGGGCGGAACTCTGACCCGAATGAGAGGGAGCAGGCTCATATAGTTGCGGTGATTGTGAGTGATGCGAAACAGGAGTAGCCATGCCAGAAGAAATAGGGGAATACTGTAAGCCTATAGTTTGTGGATGACTTGGTTGGACTGGAGCAAATCCACGAGTGCCACTTTCCACCACCAGTTCAGGAACAGTATCTGTTGCGTGTGACTGACCTTTCTTCTGCTGCACTAATACTCCTACTGCATCTGTTTTCTCGTCATGTAACACTGTGCCTCGTGAGAGTAAGGTTGGAGGGCTTACATAGCTAGAATGTGCAGGTGAAGATTGTAGCGGTGATGCAACCGCCTCTACCTGTTCATTGTCCTCATTTTCCTGTTCCTCCCTCAAGAATAATCGGATGTGTTCCATCATCTTATCTCGGCGGTACTTCCGTTTCTTAATCTGATCTAATTTCCTGAGAAGATTGTCCAATTCAGCTGTCTCCTCCTTCTCCTTCTCGTTCATGGATTCCATTAATTTCGTTAATGAGTCCATACTCAATAAGTCTGCTTGACTTGGACTAGGCGTGGCTCGACGCTCCCCTTGGCTGGAGTCTGCATCTGTTTGACTTGTATACACTGCTGCTGCTGCTCCTCTCTGCTCCTCTGATTCCCTCCGAACAGGACTGGAGGAAAGAACGAATCGATGGAAGTCAGAATGTAATCCTCAAGATACCTAGGGGCTTGGCATTGCCTTAATGGTCTAGCTGGAGGAGAAGATGTTGGTTTGCCATCTGATGACATTCTGAAGCAGTTAAGATCCGGCTCGAAGGACCATTTGTTGGGGACTGCCCCAGTAATGCCGGTTTTTTAAGGGCGTTAACCACTTCAGTACTCTGATCAGAAGTCGAGTCATCAAATTTCCTTCACCATTTATTCACATGCAGGGTTTCTCATACCCGATGTATTGGAGGTAGTTTCTACAATAAACAAATATCAAGAAATAAATAACTAAATGTTAAGCTTATGAATAAGTGTCACACATAAATATGCTGTTGCAATAAACAGCTTACTTTCGCGATAAACAATGTTAACAACTTATAGTTCACGAGATGAATAATTACCAGTAACAGAATATACAAGCCTATATAATAACCAAATTTTTTGTTATACTGTGTCATAATACGATATAAAGCATTAAAGTATAGATTGTATCGCACGAAATCAGCAACATGAGTGAACAGAATACTAACAACATTAGCAGGATAAACCGCGATGCTAGCGGCATTTTACGTGCATTCTGCGCGGTGAACTAATCATCACGCAAAGATGTAAAACCCAACAATATCACAAAGGCTTGACGCCGCCAAACAGATTCAGCAATGCTCGCGTCAGTATTACACCCATAAAGACATAAGAATAAACTTGCCGTCAACGCTTTTGCCTACGCCCGACAGCGCTGCTGGTGGAAATACCGTCCCATTCTGGTAGCTCTGTATGCGTTACCAATAGCGCAACTCTTCGCGAACCGATTCTACATAATAAAAAGTTGTACCTGCATATTTACATAATGTCTTCCGAATATAAAGGTATAAAAGATAAATAAAGTAAAGAATTCACAACACCGGGCGTATCTTCATCTATGATGAGCCCTTTACCGTCCGCATATAGCTCAAACAATGTTAGCTACCTTTTCCTTTGGGAAACTAGCGTGGCCGGATCCATGTAGCATGCAAAGTTTCTCCATACTAGCTGACTAACTGATCAAACTAGCAAAATCAAAGTACTCCTCGTCGCTAATGTTATATACCTCCTCTACTCCGTATTAAGAAGTATCCTCAGAGTTTACTCAATAACCACACACTCACACCGTCTCTCACTCAGAACAGTGTCTTTTTTATTATCCTCGCTTCACGTTCCGGTTCCTCTCACACTCCCCTAATGCCTTTCAAGCAACCTGACATATGACATATTAACCATGGACATAACAGGCTCAAGTGTACTTTAATTTATATTTAGTTTTTTGAAAGTGTTTTTTTTAGTTTAGACTACTGTATTTCCCCAGCGATCGGCCGCAGCTTATACATCAATTTTACAAACCTGCGTATTGGGTGCGGCTGCTTAAATGGGGTGGCCTATCTAAAAACATGAAAACGCATTCACTAAAAGTATAATTCAGTGCACAAAAAGACGACATACCCAAATGATCCGTTGAATTTAAATGTACTGTTTACTGCAGCAACGAACAGTTCGAAAAACAACACAAAACAGATAGATCAGTGATGATGTTCTGTCACTTAATCGGCGCTGTCACATTCAGCCTCGTTGCTGCAATGTAAAAATGACACTTCTTCAGGCCTTTGCTACATTACATTACATCCTAGTTTATAACACAGGCTAGGCAAAAATAAAATTTAACAGAAATAAAAGGAACAAAAATTTATTGTTGGCTGGAAAAAGATATGTTTTAATTTTGATTTGAATGACTGGAGGGTGGAGGTGCTGCAGTACAGCAATGTCAATCATCTGTCTACATGTAAACTCTTCAGTATAAAATTAGCAACACTGAAATGCAAAAAATATTAGGCTCATCTTTCTTCAAATCTTTTCTAATCAGATCAGTAAACGTCATCGTCGCCGAACAACTCGATTGTGACCTGTGCTGCTTTGCTGTTGCTGGTGTTGGACATGCTTTCGTCACCGGTATCGCTCTCAGATATTGCAGACGTTGCTTGTGCTGCTGCTTGTTGGTGGAGGAAGGATTTAAGCTTTGTGAAAACCGTTCTGTATGCTTTCTGGTTTCACGTTTTTCCACGCCGTAATAACCCATTCACACACTTGACTGTACGTTGCACAACGCTGCTGGCCACACGGAGTGAAGGTATAATGTCACCAACGTGTTGTGAAAGCCTTCTGGGCCGTGGCAAATTATGAACCGTAGATGCTTTTACTTCAGATTGGTAGATTCAGTAACATCACGGCTAATAACATGGGGCGGCTTATCTTAGAGTTTTAAAACATAAGTGAGCATTTTCTGCGGCTTATAGAATGGGGCGGCTTATTGTTGGGGAAATACAGTAATTGATATTGGTGAAAAAAGAAAAAATCTTTTAAAATCCTACTATTATTGTGATTGCTATTAATAACAGACCTTCACAGGCATCGGTACTCGGTATCGGTGAGTACCCAAAAATAAGTATCAGTACTCAAACTTGGTCTCAAAAAAATGGTATCGGCGCATCCCTAATTCCAATCAAACTCAAATCTGAGCTAATTTATTATTTGTAGACTCCACCGTGAAAGTGCAGCCGTTATATTTTAATATAATAACTTGTTTCATCTGCATGTAGTCTTTGTCAGGTCTTAGTGTCCGCTTAATAATCAGGCGATTTAAAATCAGTTTAGTGATTATCAGGAAGCATATTTTTTCAGGACTTTAATCAAGCACAAGAGCT
This sequence comes from Distichodus sexfasciatus, assembly GCA_032718565.1. Taxonomy (NCBI): domain Eukaryota; kingdom Metazoa; phylum Chordata; class Actinopteri; order Characiformes; family Distichodontidae; genus Distichodus; species Distichodus sexfasciatus. Next base: position 36,996 of record JAVGVS010000868.1, read on the forward strand.
AAGTTTGTTCACACAGAATAACAGTTAGAAAATTGCAGTCTAGTGTTGTTGATCACTCTTTCTTGGCAACGTTTTGTGTCAGTTTAACTGATTCTCAGGACAAATTTTTTGTTGTTGATGTTATTATGTTGGTGCGTTTAGGAAGGGATGCAATTGTATGTGTTCATAGATTTTTTAACATTACTAAATTAGTGCCTTATCCACATGTAACCAGTTACTGGTGAATTATACTGGACATTATACTAGAAAGAGTGAAGTTGCTGTAGATTCCATTTAGTGTGTTAGTGTCGAACCTTATGCTTTTGATTCTTGTAATGCTAGTCACTCTCTTAATTTACAGCTATTATTTGTAATAATTGGTGATGGTGGTCTCGGGGTAGGACGCTCACATCTGGAGCTTGAGGTTGTCGGTGGGACTGTCCTTATTATTAGACAAATGGTTGTCACTCTATAAGAACGTCTGCTAAATGATATACATGTAAATGTTTTAAATTCTGTTCATTTCTGGTAACCAGCAGCACTATGGATATGAAGTGGGAAATATTTCTAGGTTGTAGATTATAAAAAAACTAAATATTTCTCCATATTCTCCATATTTTATTTCCAGAAACTGCATGTGACAGTCAAGATCTAACAGATGAAAAGGTAAAAAGTCACCAATCTTTGTTGTTTCTTCTGCCACACCTGCGGGTTCATTCTGCTCTCAGCTCAATCAAAAGTTCAGGCACCTTGTCACTAGTGTGTTCTCTATTATAGTTCTTATTAACTCTCTTCCCTAATTTATTGTGCATTGTCAAACTTTTTGCTCTGCTTTTCAACTCTTACCCCAGTTAAGTTTTTCAGAGCCTTCTTGTACTTCCTGGTAGTTTTTTGTGTTCTTTTGTACTATTGTCTCTTTATTTGGGCAGTTGGTAGCGTAACAGTTACAGCAAAGTTTGCATTTCGTTCTGGTGACCTCTGTTTTGTTACACACTTTTTTTATTATATTATTTGGTAACTGATCGGATACCTGTGAAAAAAACTAAATGTCTATCCTGTTATGTAGTTTCGCAATTCTTAAAATTTTAAAGTAAACACGTTTCTTATTTTTCCAGACAGAAATACAGGAAATGGCAAAAATAAACCAACTCTTCATTAGACTTAACCTTAAAGACAAGTCAGAAGAAATAATGAAGACTTCAGATGTTCTTCAAATAACTAAACATTCATTGCACTGCCATGAGAGCTGCAAAGAGAAGGAGCTGGTTAAAAGTTTCTTACAGAGTTTACTTAGATTGGATTATGAAGCAAGATACATTACTACAGAGCATGAAGAGGAGGAAGATTTGGATTTCAATTTCCCTGGTTCAGATGATGAACAGGAGTGTGATGTTTTTTTATCTGTAAACCGACAGTCTTTAAACAGTAAAGAAGAGCAACCAATTCACAACATGGATGTTCAGATGGCTGTGTTCCACTGCTCAGATAGTTTCCTAAAGCAGCTGATGGTCACTAAGCTGTCTCAGTGTCAGTATGCTCTGCCTCTGCTGGTGCCCGACCCCTTTACCAGAGAGATTGAGTTTCCCCTCTGGACATTCAGACAAATCAAGAAGAGCTGGAAATGTACTGACTGGTCGGGAAAGATCACCAGTAAAACTGTGCCGATATGTGAAGCAGAAACTCCAATGGTAGCGTTCTTCAGGTTGGGTTCTATTTCCTCATCCAAGTCTCAGCTGATCAACAGTCTGATCAGTGAAAAACACAACACATTCTTCCACCGACACTGTCCAGGCAGCAGCAGGAACCGTCTCCTGATGGATGGAGTGTTGGAGATCGCCTGGTACTGTCCATCTGGGGAAAGCACTGACCATTTCACTGACTGTGTAGCATTCTGCAACCTCCATGGTGATGCTTTGATGAATAAGGAGCAGCTGGAGATTCTGACTGAAATGTCAACAGTCAATGTTGTATTTGTAACTGATCCTGAAGAAAGCACAAATAAGGAGATTCTTCAAAAGCTCTTCAGAAGCCCAAAGCCACTCATCTGTCTGCTTTCTGAATTTGACTCTGGTGTCACTGGGACAAAAAATGCAAAGTACAAAATTGGATTAAAAGACAGAAATCAGTCAAATATATGCAGTGACCTGAGGAAAACAATCAAAATATGTAAAAAAAAAAAAAAAAAAACTTTCAGACTTCAAGATTTGTGCAGAAACAGCGTGATCACAGTCGATGAAGATGACTCTGAATGCAAGGCAGGAAAAGAAGCTGCAATGAAGGTAATGAGTTATCTGGAAGGTGATGAACTATCAAAATTAAAGGAAAAACATCTACCTTGTCAGGGAAAACTGTGGGAGGACTGGTGTAAACTGAACAAAGACCTGTATCGACTTCAAGGAAACAACTTGGAAATGCAGAAAAGCACAAAACAAAGAGAAATGAAGCAAATTCGAGAACAACAGTATAAACATGGACTTTCAGGTCTTATGAAACAATTCATTTACACAGTAACATTTCTAGAAGCAAACAAGAAAAGATACTTTCTGAAATGGGTTGGAATCCTCTTAGATAACTTCACATCAGATGACCTTTCTGCCCTTCATCGTGAGTACAATGAGAAGTGGACAATGGTGTTAGACCTGAAAAAGAAGCATGACAAATCAGACCAAATGAAGACAAACCAAAAAGAACTTGAGGAAGTGTCAAGAAAACTGAATGCAGCTAATTTGGGATTGGAACACATCCTCAGAGAAATGGGACAGATATATGAGTCATTTGTGTCTGTTCCAAATCATAAAAAATCAGAAAACAAGTCATTTCTCCCAAAACTTGCAGCAGAGATGATGGAATCTGGCTTTCCAATGGAGCTGATGGATGGAGATGCAGCTCACGTTCCACTGATTTGGGTTAAAGCCGTTCTTGATGAGCTCATTACAAAATTAGGCAACAAGAGAGTTTTTGTCCTGTCAGTGTTGGGGATTCAGAGCTCGGGGAAATCCACCCTGCTGAACGCCATGTTTGGACTCCAGTTTGCAGTCAGTGCTGGAAGATGCACTAGAGGAGCCTTCATGCAGCTGGTCAGAGTGTCAGAGGAGATGAAGAAGGAGCTGAAGTTTGACTACATTCTGGTTGTGGACACTGAAGGACTCAGAGCACTTGAGCTGGCAGGAACCTGCACTCGTCATCATGATAATGAACTTGCCACATTTGTTGTAGGTCTGGGAAACATGACCTTGATCAACATCATGGGAGAGAACACAGCAGAAATGCAGGACATTCTTCAGATTGTTGTTCAGGCCTTCCTGAGGATGAAGAAGGTCAGTCTGAATCCCAGCTGCATGTTTGTGCACCAGAATGTTGGTGCCATCACTGCTGAGGAGAAGAACATGGAGGGAAGGAGGAGATTAGAGGAGATGTTGGATGAAATGACCAAACTAGCAGCTGTAGAAGAAGAGAGTAATGCAGAGTTCTTTAGTGATGTGATATCATTTGATGTACAAACTGATGTACACTACTTTGCACAGCTCTGGGAGGGAAGTCCACCGATGGCACCACCAAACCCACGTTACAGCAGAAATGTTCAGGAGCTAAAGAACAAAATCTTCACCAAAGCTTCAGCATCTCATGGAATGACGTTGTCACAGTTTCAAACCATCATGTCTGATCTTTGGAATGCTTTACTCAATGAGAAATTTGTGTTCAGCTTCAAGAACACACTGGAGATTGCGGTCTATAGAAAACTGGAAACCGAGTTTGGAAAATGGACGTGGAGCCTCAGAAGTGCCATGTTAGGTATCGAAGAAAACATGCAGAACAGAATAGAAAACAGAAAACTGGACAGAGTTGTGGAAAAGGACCTTTATGCACAAATGAAGAAAACACATGATGAAGTGAGAAAGTCAATGAAACAGTACTTTGAAGAGGACAAAGACAAAGAGATTTTAATTCAATGGCAAGTAAAGTGTGAAAATAAAATTGATCAGCTCCTTGAAGATCTGGTTAAAGATGCAAAAAGAAAACTGAATGAAGTTATTCAGCAGCAAAAAGCATGGAAGAAATTTGAAAGCAAGAAGACAGAGAATGATCAGAAACTTTTCAATTTGAGCAAAGAACTCGCTCTCAGTCTAAAAAACAAAGAAACAAATGAAGTAGTCCTCCGTCATGAATTCAACAAAGTGTGGACAAAATGGGTTACTGAACTTACACAAGATGCACCTGAAGAGAATATGTTTGATATCTGGGATGATGTCATACAGATTTTATCTGTATGGAATGAGCGTGATTTGGTGCTCCAGCGAGTATGTGAGGAAAAGTACAAAACAATAGACAGGCTGGGACATTACTCAGATTACATACTTTTAAAAACCCAGGTCAAAAAGAAGAGAAAAGGATTTACCGGTGTCTGGGATACTGTTATATCATATATAAGTGGGGACAAAAATGCCTTGAATGCAGAAGACCACATGTTTGTAAGGGATTTATCAATTAAAATAATCCAAGAAACTCAGACATCAATCAGCACAATGAAGATTACAAAACTGGGTTACAGAGACAGCTACATTCAAGAAATAACAGATCATGTCAAAAACAGGTTTAAGGAATTTCAAGATGAAGATCAGAAGTTTAAGCTGAAGAAGGAGTTTGTGGTGGATCTCTGTCTCCATGTGTGTGATCTTGCACAGCCCAGATTTGCTGAGCTTCATAAAAGGTTCAGGGATGCAAATGATCCAAGAGTTTATCTAGAAAAGCAGAAACCCCAGTACTACACTGTGTTCAAAAACTACTGCAGAGGAGCAACAACTACAGCAGTTCTTGGTGAACTTATCTGCAGCAAGCTTGAGTCATCTGTTCTGCAAGCAGTCTACAGCAAATCTGCTAGAGATGTGGCAGATCAGATGAGATCAGACATGCCAGAATTTAATGGCAACAGGTCAAATCTGGAGAAACACATACTGAAGTCTCTTGCAGAGGAAGAGAAGTTTGACAAATATGTGGAGTACATTCATCATCCTAAGAGGCACTTTACCAATTTCATTAGAGTGAAGGTTAATAAGTACATTAATCAGAACAAGATAGTTCTAGACATCTTCAAAAGAAATCTAAAAGATAAAGAGCAGACGCTAATCAACGCTGTGCACACTGCAACAGAAGAAGTGAAGAAAAGCAGTGGAGATGCAAACATGTGGCTGGAAAGTGTCTCCAGTTCACTAACAGATGAGATGAACATGAAGGACATCACCAGTGTTGATCAGAAGGAAATTACAGACTTTGATTTTCTTCAGCAGGTTGTAACTGAAGGTCTCAGAAAAATGATCTCAGAGCAGATTAACAGCTTTAACAGCACTGCAGACATCAAGATGGACATGTTCAGGAAGAGACCAGATGAGATTCTGATTGATCACCTCTGTCAGTGCTGCTGGGTGCAGTGTCCATTCTGTAAAGCCATTTGCACCAACACAATGAAGGACCATTCTGGAGATCACAGTGTCCCTTTTCATCGGGTTAATGGAGTTACAGGGATGTCTTACAGAGATACAACAGACCTCTGTGCTGATTTCTGCACTACAAATGTGCAAAGCGAAAAAAAAGGATTTTACCCCAATCCAGACACAGATAATTTAATTCCTTATCAACAGTACAGAACAGCAGGAGGTAAATATGCTACCTGGAGCATCACCCCTGATAATTCAGAGCTTCAGTACTGGAAGTGGTTTGTGTGTAGGTTCCAAGATGATCTGGAAGAGTACTATAGTAAAGAATTTAAACAGAATGGTGAAATACCTGCAGAATGGAGAAAATACACAAAAGAAGAAGCAATTAAGTGTTCAGATCAATATATTTGAAATATTTAATGCCAGTCCTTTGGTAACAATCTTGGCATATCATCATATTTATCAAATTCCTCTGTCTCTGCAGTAACTTCACTGTAACTTTATATTAGCTGTAGTGAATATGAGATAAATCAAATCCATCTTGACTATGAATAATAAAATCTTTGTAATATCAAACTGCTGTCAAGCCAATGCTGGCAAGAGAGGCAAAATGATACTGGTTATTGATGAAATGTTCATTTCTTTTAAATTTACCACGGTGTGAAAGTCATTTTTCCCAAATCCTTCTGCTTTGTCTCCAGTTATTATAACCAGCACATATGTACTACTGCAATGCAACTCTGTTCTCCAGTTTTAGTAGCAGATCAGTTTCTGTGTTGCCTGTATCTCTTTCTCACCTTATTTTTGTATGTATTAATGCCATATTTTAGTCTCAGTTATATTCTTTATTTTGTGGTGTTTTGGATGATAACAAGATCTACTTCTTTTCTGCTGTCTACCTTTTTATTTCATTTTCTTTAGATGGTTTCAGATGTTTCACTGCATCTGATGTACTTTCTTTTAGCTTTACTCATTACTATTAATGATCATATAAGAATTATGTGAAGATGATTTCAAGACATTAGACAAGTGATATTACTGGAGTCAACACTGTTAATTACACTGATAAAAATGTGAACCAACCTGTTCTCATGACAAAACAGATGATACATTAACAATGCATCTATGAAAATAAAATCATGATGAATCATATCAATCTGCACATGTTATGTTCTGATCATCAGGCTGTGTTTATAATGCTTTGCTGAGTTTTGCTTCTACCATTAATAACAATTCAACAACACGCACACATTTTAGTAATAATAACCATTTTAGGGGTTGAAGAGTCAGTTTAGATTCTCAGAAGTAATTGTGCTTTCTTGTTTTTCATGATAAACACTTTGCAGCAACCGTATTTAAAAACTGAACCATTTGTGCAGCTTTGTACAGCAGTGTACTCCAGTGTGTCATTCCATTATGCACCAAGATGAAATAAGCTGTTCTCATCAACATGTCAGTGTCACCGCTGTGCTGAAAATCAACCAAAACCCTAACATCACAGTCCAGCTCAACTGGAACACAAACTGTCCAGAGGGCAAAAGGGTTGGGGAATAACTATTAGTGCTGTATGTTGTTAAGTAAGTATGTTAAGTGGTGTGGAACTGAATCTTCATCTGCTGCATCTTGTGCTTTGTAACAACATAGACATCATGCTTGAGCACTGTTTAACGAGAATTCAATTATAAATTTCCATTTCCAAATGCCCTACGTGAGTTCAATTATCTGCAAGTATCTGATATACTGTGCAAGTCATGAACAGGTGCTGCCAACAGCCATGCAGGCATAAAGGAACTACAGTAAACTATAAAGAAGCCTAACATTAGAACAGTTATCAAAAAGGAGTAACATGCTAATAATCTGCAGCCACATAACTTAAATACGTTCCATGAACACCTTTGTTACATTAAATCAAGAACACCAAAGATGGTGAAGAGCAATCCATAGCCAGTCCGATGTGGCAGGTAAAGACTGACACCTTCTGATCCGAATGTAGACATTGTCAAGTTTTATTAGGGACCAATTCAAAACAATATTTCAAAGCAGTCAGTTGTGTTTGTATTTAGTGCTTTAAGAGAAGTATCTTATTGTTTGTGTTGCTACACTCCTCTGTAGTCAGCAAGAAGATGAACTTGTAGAGAGATTGTAGCAAAACAAGAACAGGGTTTGTTCAGCTGGAGGAATGTTTTAGCTGAAGTTAATGAACTGTGACATTATTTTTAACTTGTATGTATGTGGCCCCTGGACTTTTATTCTAGTGCACAATGTCCATTTTAATGTGTGTTTTATCACTGCCTCTCTGCCTGCAAGGATTGTTTTGTATTCATTTTTGGGCGCCATGCTAGGTATTGTTTTTCGTCAATAAACTCAGATGTGCATCAACCATTTGTTCAGGGCAGACAGAAATGTGACACAGTACAGTTTGGTCAATCATTCCTGCAGTGTTGCTGATGTTCATACCATGTGCACAGCTCTGAAAGTTGGTCTTTAGATCACTGACTGTTCTTATCATCTCTTGAAGGTATCTGAGTTGTGTCTCCACCTGTGCATCCCAGTACAGGTCTGTAGTGTAACAGCTTCCTTTGTTCTCCTCCACCGTCTGCTGCACCACCTGCAGTAACTCTGATGCATCTGAGCTGAACATCACATGATGTCGTCCTCCACAAGCCTCTGTGAACGACTGGGTTGCATCATCCATTTGTAAATCCTCCTGCTGTGTCTCCTGAATGAGGAGGACTATGGAGTGTTGAAGGACTCTGGAGCTGAAGATCCTCTGGATGGAGCTCCAGTCTCAAATGCAGATCTGCCCAGGATCAAGTTCCCCACCCTGCTGCTCTCTACAACATCCTTCCCCAGCAGCATGATCCTCATTTCTGACACTTAGAAATGAATAAAAACACGCTATGGAGTTAGGATACCAGTAATAAAATGAGTAAATGAGTTTTGACTGAGATTAGAATGGTTTTCACAACAACATGATACTCATTTGTGGGTGGCAGTTCAAGGCTCCTTTCAGTGTTCTGCTTAATGGCTTTTGTTACAAAAGAAAAAATTGATGAGTTTCCCAAAAACATTGTAATGCAAAGATCATCTAAGATGACAAAAGATATGAAATCTTTCTACAGAGGCCACCATTAATGACATTTTTAATTGGTTTTGAGAAATTTAACCCCAAAACACAAAAACTTCACCACATTGCTGAAAAGAAGTCAAAATGAATAATGAATAACTGCATAAAAGAAATGATGATCCATTTAAAGTCTGAAAGAAAAAGAAAGTGAAATGGCTGTTATTTATAATAAGATGGTTGTTATAAAACATTGTAATTTTGGTCACAGTGTTATCGTGGAAATAGCACCATCTGCTGTTTAACTAAGCGTATTACTTCTGAGCAAGGCTGACTTCATGTGATCATGTGATCTAATATCTAGTTTTTAGCAGCTGCAGAATCAAATAAAAATAGTCACTACCCCTAGTCTCTGGTCAGCAGGCACACACAGTTTGGATTACTTGTTATGATAGATATATTTTGTGTAATCATTTTTAATTATTTCAGTTTTTCAAGTGTTTGTAACTGTCAAAAGTGGACAATAAATTAAGATGAAATGTCAGTTGGAGCACTGATGTTAGTGATGTGCAGATGAAGCTTCATGAAGCACTTGCACCACTAGATGGCACTCTTCAAGAAAAGGGCAAAATGCGTTGTGTCATTTTCAAGTCAAGAGTGTCATCTAGTGAGGCTCATGTGTGCTTGAAACGGTTCATGAAGCTTCATCTAGGTTTGCTTTCTTCTCCCTCAGTGTAACGGGGATAACTATGCCCCGCCTTGTAGGGGAATATACAACAAGTGTTCTCAGATGCTGTCCAGTTGCTCTTAACCAAACACACTGCACGTTTTTCCCAAATATTTAACACTAAGTCCTTGTATTTTACTATGTCCTTTGCCTAGCAATAAAGAACGAACAGAACAGGTTTACCAGTCAACGATGAGGTAAGCTGAGATGAGTTGCAGGAGAATGTCTCTGGAGAAAACCTTCATGACCGCTAACATTATGAAAAGGTGACCTCCAGAGTGAGCAGACCCGGAAGAAGGAAACGCAAAGACTCAATGCTGTCTTTTCTTTGACTTATTAGAAATAAAGCATCTTCTTATTTGGAAGTCTGACCTCTTTCTCATAATTCCACCTCACCCCCTAACAGGAATTATATGGTTATTCTCAGAGGCATCACACTTCGATCTCTAGACAATCTAACTTTGGTGTCAGGTATGGCTTATGCATGTCTGATAATGTGTGGAAGCAAGTAACACATCAGAAAATTAATGTATTTTAAATAAAGTTATGACATAATCATGGTCTCATCTTCACATTCATCCTTAAGGTCCTGCCAACATTTGGTCCAGGATGGCATTGTGATTTAGCTTTAAGAGGAGAGGTCTGCTTTTTGTGCCCAACACAACACATACTGCAGTATGACTTGTGAAATCCTTGATGTGCAGGAAATCTGATTAAGGGGGTGGGATGATATGAAGAGACAGTTGGATCCACTGATTGTCCATTTTGTGAGGTGGAGAGCAGGATGGATGTTAGGGTTGGTCAGACTAAAGCCCACACACTTTTCTCGACGCCTCAGGCTTTGTTCTGTGTGCCGGTGGTGTTAACAGACCCAGATTCCATAGCGTCTCCGTCAGTTGATTTAGCTTTGAAATTTAGAATTTTGTCATCCATGTGACTTTAAGCAGTCTGGCAGAGACATCTTCAGATCAAAGCCCGGGTATATGAGGAGGGTTACATTAGGACGGGCATCCGTGGTATTTTTTTGCTAGTCTGCGGACAACAGTACAGTTTTCCATACAGAACTGGTCGAGGCCCAGATACCAGCAAACGACCACTACCAGCAATGTTAGCCGGCAAGGTGCTGGCGGAAACTGGCTACTGTTGGCCGAAGGAACAGAAGGAGAAGAGGAGGGGCATTGCCAGAAGACCTCTTGGAAGTTAGGGATGGGAATGTAATTTTTCTTTCCATTTTTTTCCTGAGCTGATAAAACTTCTCTTCACCTGGATCCTGGAGAGTCCTCAACATCTGGATTCCAGCTGGGGCCTGAATTGTCACACACAGATTTACACATACACACAAGCTTTATCCAGTTGCAGAGAAGAGTATGGGGTCCAGGTGTCTGATGACACTTTTTGTAACTTAGCAACAACAGGCTCTGAGAGAAGAGCTTTGGAAGTGAGGTTTTGACTTCTCAGCTCAAAAAACGTGTTTGGTGGACACAGGCTCATCATGCTTATTGCTTTTTTATTTTTAGAGCTTCATTGTTAGAAAATACAACAATAAAAAGAATACAATTACAAAAACATTTCAGGAAAAACTACTGTTAACAGAGTAACTTTTAAATGTGATAATAGCATGTGAACTACTAACATAACAAGTACATTTTTGCTGTAATAATTAGTCCAAAAAGAGTTTGATATTTACGGATTCATACTGTGTAGGTTTTCAGTCAGTTTACCAGTTGATAATGTTTTAGAGTTTTTTTGTGAATATTCGTGTATTGTCATGTTTCGTGCTCCTGGGTGATGATCTAACTTACGCAACAGTTTTTCTCATTTCTTTGTCTGTATGATCTTTTGTCAGTCACATCTTCCCATGCTTCACTCTCTGTTCTCTCCCTCACTTTCTTCTCCAGGTTTTCCTCCCGATCTCTGCTCTTCTCCCTCTTCTCCCTCTTTACACTCATTCTCAATCCTCCCATCATGTGCTTCTTCTTCTTTAACTCTGTCTCTGTCTCAGCTCCCTTAGCTTTTTGAATTTGCTCTTTGCGTCCTTCTTCTATGTGCATATCCCCACTTCTGCTCCTGTCATGCTCTTGACTGAAAGTTTGCTCTTGTGTTCCAGTCTCTAATGCCAAAATTTCATTTTCATTGTCTTTTATAAATCTCTTGATTTTTGGAAACTTTTCTACCACCTCTTCTTGTCTGCATCCAGCCATTTCCTCAAACATTGAAGAGGAGTAGTACCTTCCACCATTCAGCTCCACCATTCTGTCTATCTTCTCCATCAGTTCATTCACCTGCTCCCTGTTCCACCACTCGTTTGTGATATCTTCAGGATGTGAAGATGTGAAGATGTGATATCTTCCTGAAAACTGTTCTGCTAGTCTGTTGAGAACAGCATTTTTCTGAATCTGCAGCTCTACTATTTCTCTCTCTAATGGCTCTCCACAGATGAAGAGAATGATGGTGTAATTTCTAATATTCTGCCCAAACAAATACTCTAGTTTCTGGACAACATCCTCCACCGGCCATGCCACAATGTCTTTTAGTGGCACGATGTAAAGATAAGCATGAGGACCTGGACTGAACAAGAAAATGCTTTGTCTCATCTCTAGACTCAGTTCCTCAAGAGTCATAGAAGAGTCAAATAGTCCTGGTGTGTCCTTCACATACACGCTCCTTCCTCCAATTCCTACATAATTGTCCATGTTATAAAATGTGTCATTATAGTTGAATCTTTCCTGCCTGAGGATGATGTTTCCTGCAAGAGTCTGTTCATCTCTGTAGTTTCCCAGCAGCACAAGTCTTCTTTCAGACGTGTAGTAATTATCAAAGTCTAAATCCGAACCTGTAAATAGATAAGAAATACTGTGTGTTAACAGAAAGATAGTGAATTTAAGTGGATCAGAGCTTCTTTGGCAGCATGTGAGTACCTTGATCATGAGTACTTCAATAGCACTTTTACCATTCCAGGACTTGAACCAGCAACATTCTGTTTACAGGGCCAACCCCCTAACTGGCGGTGGGAATTGATTTTATCAATATCAATGCCATTGTCAATTCTGCCCATCATTCCTATTCCTTATCAATTCTCTTACCAATTCCTGAGTAGTTTTTTTTATGTGAAAAAGGTAGTTGTACACAGGCTTCCACGCGAAAAGCAACCATTTTATTTTTCCCCAAAATGATGTCTGCACAAGACTGAACGTGAACACATTCATATTCATATTCAGAGTTGTTATTGTGCAGAGACATTCTATGGTTTAGTTTATGAAGAACAATAAGGTTAGTGCAGGTGGAAACACTTCTTTATCCATTTGGAATCCATCTCGATATAGCATCAAGTAAATGTCTGTACTGTGAGTAGAACGCTGGTTGTTGTTATTTCTCAGCTAAAATATGTTTTGTCTGTAATAAATGGGAAGATTTAACTGAACTGAAAGCTTTTAGTGAATGTTGGTCTTCCCTGTGAGAGTCGTGTGCGCTAACAAACGCACAGTTCCCACCCCTAACCCTTACACTACCAACTGTTCATTACATCTTTACACAAACTGATGATTACTTACGATATGTTCCTTGTTGCGGTCTAACACGTGATAGTGAGTCTGCAAGATTTTGTTTAGCGCTCTTGAATGAGTGAAAGGAGCCGACTGTGCTTCTGTGGGAATACCTGGTCCATCCTGTAAAAGAGGAGTAAAGAAGATGAGGAAGATACAGCAGATCAGTGGGGGAGATTCAGGATATAATTATCGTACTGTTTTTGTACTGTTTTACTGCTAACATTTATAATATTATTATAATATACATTTTGTCATTATAATAAAATACATATTCTGCATTCACAGCAGCACCTTTTATAATTATTAGTTGTATATTCCACAGGGTTCTGAACAAGAGTTCACATATCAGTGTTATGGCTCCCCTGGACTTTGGCCATAACAGGCCCCCGGTGACTTTGGTTAGGTGGCCAGCAGATGCTGCCATTTCTGTTGATTTAGTGTATTGAGTTTTGTCCTGCGTGAACCCTGTCCGTCAAGCCGGAATCCCCCACCTGTTGATGTTCTGTATTTTTTGAGCACCTACAAATAAATGGCTTACACCAAGACCTTGCCTCATGTCATGCCAACACACCCCGTGACCATCAGCACTTCCCCAGGCTGCCAACAGGTGTCATCAATGTTGAGCTTTATTTATCCCGTCCCCTCTTTGTATCTCCTCGTTATTTGTTCCAGCTGTTTTGGTTAAGTTTGCTTAAGTTCTGTCCCTGATTTATGTTGCCCTATATTAGTTAATATTTCTCCTTCTGATTTTTGTCCATCCACTGAGTGTTTGAACCTCATTTGCCAAGTGTTCAGTTTGTTTATATTGGAGTAATTGGATTCTGAGTTTATTTTCACGATCGTGCCTGTTAATTAAAGATGGGTTCAATCCGATAGGTGGATATAGGTCCGATAATGACTGGCATTGGGCTGGTCTATAGAGCCGATCTCCAAATGTGCACACTCAATTGGTTCTGCATGGACATGTTACTGTGTTAAAGCTGGTTTATTGTCATTCATAATGAGCTGGTTTATTGCTAATTCCTACATATTGATATGACAATGAGCAGAACAAAGAACTCAACACAGAACAACTCCAAAAGCACACCACATGCTTATACTGTTTTATTTCCTTAACACCACCAGCTCTCACTCACAATCTGTGTTCCTGATCGTTTTATCTCCAAAGACTTAGGGACCGTCACTAAATTACACAACTGTGTTGAAAAGAATAATTTTTGAGATGTTATTCTTTAAAATTTACAGTAATTTTGAGACGCTCTCTAAACCTGGCACACTACAACGATAAGGAAATTCAACAGTATAATTGCACGATTCGCATTGCTTAGGGACTGTCATTAAATTACAGATCTGTAACTAAACAAATATCTTTTGAGATGTTATTTAAATCATAAATAATATACATATACATATGTGTGTGTAATTATTGCATTGTTTTAGTAAGGAAAACAGTATTTAAGCCAAATATTTCATATATCCAGACATTTTTAAAGCATTACTTTCTGTTTTAAAACGACTCAGAGACTGTATCAGATTTCCATCAGCAGATATCCAAATCTATAATATCAATATCATATCTGACATAAAAAAGTGGTATTGTGCCATCTTTACTGTTTATTTTTTGAAATAACGTCTAGGCACTGAGGCATTATGACAGTATGTTTAAAGCTTGGCAGTTGCGTTTTGGGCATCAAAACTGTAGAATTCTACACTCAAAGCTTGCTAAAGAATTTTAATGCAAAATTTAAAACATTAATACAGTACATCCCAAACTTAATCTGCAGGGCCTTGCTTTTGTGTGTAAGAGTACTTTGGCGCTCTCCCTAAACCCCTCTATAAGTATTTCAAGCCACAGCCCCCTTTTCTCATCCCTCAGATCAATTTATTTGCAGGTTTCAATCACTTTAGTCTTCTTCATAATGACAATCACTAGCTGGTGCATCTCCATCCCAAATCTTGGCAGATGTGGTGAAAAAGTGACCTTTTCTCCATAATAAAACTAGGCATCAGTCAGATCAACATCTGCATTGTCCTGCTTTGCCCCCCTTTACCCCCCTGCACCCCACCATCTCCACTCCCACCCCACTGGGAGGTACAATTCTAACTTTGGGAGCAAATACACTATTACTACCTAAAATGCATTTTATTACCTGTAACTGTCGCCTCGTGTGTCTCCTCATAATATTCTCTAGGAGTGTTTTTCATCAAATCTTCTCTCATCTCTTTAAATTGTTGTTCAGTCCTCATTCTCTCCATCTCATGTTCCATTTTGTCCTCCTCGATCCTCTTCCACATACTTTCTAATTCCCACTCATGCTTGGCGATTACCTGTTCCTTTGATTTGACATCATCTTGGACTTCTCTCTGAAAGTCTATTAATTTACTGAACCTTTTCACATATTTTCCTTCAATAAACTTTACTCTCTTGTCTAGTTCAGTTTCAAAATTCTCCATTCTTCTCCTCATTTTCTCTATCTGCCACTCAAGGTCTTCTTTTTCTTTTCTGCATTTCTCCTTAAATTCTTTTTCCTCCTCCTCCGTCTTAAACTGATCCTCAGTGCCTTTCCACAGTGTCTCTCGCTCTGTGTCTTTTCTTTCACCTTTGTCATTTTTCCATTGTTCATATTCCTCCAAACCTGCCAGCTGTGTGCCATCTTTCTCTTTCATTTCACTTAAACATTGCAATTCCCAAACATCAAACATCTCCTCCCTTCCTTTTCTCTCGATTTCAAGTCGCGTTTCCACCTGTGCCTCCAGATACATGAGTGTTGTATAAACTCCTCTGTGATTCTCCACCTGCAGCTGCTCGATTCTCTCCATCAGCTCAGACACACTTGAGTCAGAACCAAAGTGGTAATGTCCTCCTCTGCAGCTTTCACTAATGCTCCTCACTGCCTGGTCTAACTCTACATCCTCCTGATTGAGGAGGACTATGGTGTGTTGAAGGACTCTGGAGCTGAAGATCCTCTGAATGATCTCCATTTCTGCTTTGTTTTCATCAGTGAGGTGTCCCTCAGCAATGACGAAGAGGAAAGCGTGGACTCCAGGAGGACAGAGAGAGACACAGTGGAGAGTCTGCTGCATCACTTGCTCCTCTGAGAGATGAGTGTTGTAGAGAGCTGGCATCTCCACCAGGGTGAGCAGGTGTCCAGACACTTCTGCCTCCCTCCTCACACACACTGAGCTGGACTCTGATCTCTGCTCTCTCTGACCCACTAGCAGATCTGAGATGGAGGCCTTCACTGCTGCATTGCTCCCACACACCACCAAGTTCAACCTCTCACATACTGAAAGACATTTAGAAACATATTAGAATGAGGTGATGCAGGTTTATCAAATGTAGACAAGGTTGATCACTGTCAGTACTCGCCATGTTCTTCTGCAGGACGCTGCTGTATTTGTGATTCGTTCTCACAGATCATGTGACCTCCATTCTGCTGCACCAGTTGCTCTATCTTCTCTATTAGAGCAGTGTTAGTGCTGCTACTCTCAAAGCTGAAGTGTCTCTTACTGCAGTCCAACATGAGCTTGTGCAGCGGATGACTCTCATCACCTGGCTCCAAACTTGGTGTGTAGCCCTGAGTAGTGAGCACCATGCAGTAGTCTAAAGCCTTCTTGGAGAAAGAGTGAAGAACAATCATCATGGAGCTTCTCTCCTCCTGCGTGAAGCTCTCAGGTTGTATCAGCAGCAGTAAGGCGTGAGGTCCAGGAGCAGCCAGAGACACACACTCCTTCACCCTCAGTGTGATCTGCTCTACAGAGAGTTGTGGATGAAGCAGGTGAGGTGTGTTGATGAGGGTGATGTATCTTCCCTCCACCTGTCCTCTGGCTCTCTCACTCTGCTGCTCTACTGAAGGTGGAGGAGCTTCAGTCTCAAACGCAGATCTGCCCAGGATCAAGTTCCCCACCCTGCTGCTCTCTACAACATCCTTCCCCAGCAGGATGATCTTTAGGTCAGACACTATTAAAGTAATTTAACAGAACATGTGAGTTATACATTAATTCATTCATTCAGGATCAAGGAGACTGGAGTCGATCCTAGAACCAAAGGTATGAGGTGGTCACCCGGTGGGCGTCAACACACAGCAGGGCACATTTACACCTATGTGAGCACTTTAGAATAGCCATTAAACCCTACAGTGCATGCTTTTGGACGGTGGAAGTAAACACAGAAAGATCACTGACCTGTATCTCAAGATCTTTAAACGTTTAAAAATGAATATCGAAACCATTGTTTCTGTTTGCTTAATAGAAGGAGTTCTATCATACTGTAATAGCACTTACATGTAACAGGTGGATCCATGCTCCATCTTCGTCTCAATCCAGATTTGTGCACATCAGCTTCTACTAAACAGAATATTAAAAGCTATTTATTTTGTAACGTTAGTGATAAAGTAGATATTGTAAAAAGTTGGTTAGGGTTGGTTATGGGCCATGTTTGGGCCGAGTTGTGTCAAGAAACATTTTGAATATTGATATTAATGTGAGTGATTATTTCTCATTGAAAACAAAACACAGCACCCAGTGCACCACTACGAAATGTGACTCATCCATGAAGGAGCAGTGGGCAGTGGATGTGGTCAGTGCTCAGGGAGAAGTAGCTGGTGGATGGTGCGGTGTTTGAACCAGTGACTTCCCTAACTGTTAGACTGCATACATAAAACTTTTCTCTTGTCACGTTCATAATCATCCTCGCTTCTTGAGCAAGAGACACAACTGTTTATGAGTCCTGTGTTAATAGTAAAAGCATTTATGGTACAATTTATATAATGTTTCAGCATTGTATTGCCACTTTCCTATTTTATTTGTTTAAAATCTTTTAGGTTACATTCATGTAAAAGTTTCCTGTGTGACATTTGCTTTGTGGTATTGAAGGCTTCTAAACAGTGCAGAGGATTAACACATCTGTATATGAATGGAATTTAAATCTCATCAGATTATTCTCCTCGTATTCCTCAGGGGATTAAATACAGGTCTCGTAACTGTGCTTTACTTTACGTCATAAAGTTATGTTATGAACTTATGTCATGAACTCTTAGCAACCGGTATTAAAACACAGTGTGTTTTCAAGCCCAGACATGTCCAACATAACATTAGAGATTAAAGTGGTTTCACATAACTGTCAATACTTCACCGGGAGAATTAATAGCGTACAACTTAGATGATCAGAATTAGAGGAATTCAGTTTGGGAGCTGCTACAACAAGTCTCTGACTCACCCATGCTGCTACTAGACGCCATCTTAGCTTTCCGTCAGCTCTTTTATTTCTCCATTCAACAGCCGTTCATATTTTCACCCATCTGCAGTTAAGAGTTTAGGATTTGAATGTGTTAGTGATGCTAAAACTGTTTGCTCTGTATTTTCAATGCTGCTTACACCTTTTTAACATCTAATATTGTAGATGTCCAGTATGTGGAGTTGACCCACCAGCTTTGCAGGTAAAACACCCACCACCACATTTCCCTCCTGTAACATTTATGTTTGGATATTTAGACTGATTCTCAAATACTAAAATGTTCTCGCAAGGACATCTTTTCAGAGTGCGCAGTCGACTGTGGAAAGAAATATCAACATCAAATCCTGGAATATAAACACTAAAAATAGGGGAATGTGGTAGATAGGCTAGTTGCAGTTCCTGCTCTCAATATGTATGATAAATATGAAGTTTAATGACATATTAACACATGCATGAGGATGAATTTAACTTCAATTGTGTTTTTTAGTATTTTAGTGTAAAAGGTAAATTGTTTCATGGAACTTGGAAGAACAGATGCGCAGCAGCAGCAGCCATGTTCCCTCAACAATATCACTCCTACCGACAAAGGTAGAACATCTACCAATTACTTATTTAGTTATTTATTTACACGAACGAAAACATATTAAATGAAGTGGTAAATGTCTTCTTACCTTGGCAGAGTAATTATATTTAAAAAGAATAAACACACAGTTTAGCCGCTTGCTGCTGACTGACACCTGAACCCCACCCAGCAGAAAGGTGCAGAATAGCAGCATTCCAGTGGTGGGAGGAGTAAAGGTGTAGGAGTTACGAAACAGGATGCAGGACCATTCTCCAAACACAAAGTAGACAGACTGACTGAGTGATTGATTGAGTGATTGATTGATTGATTGATTGATTCAGTGATTGATTGATTGATTGATTAATTATGGACAAACATGTTCTTTAATAAACTACGTGCTTGTTAAATGACATGCCTTTCTAAGTCTCAGTTCTGTGATTACATGCTGCTAATACATGCCTCATATTGTTACGATACGGGGCCGGCTCTACGCTGGGGCAAGAGGGGGCAACGCCCCCTTAAACAAACGTCCATGCAAATGAGCCGGTGTCGGGTTTCTCAGTGGGCGGGGCAGAGCCCTTGTAAAGATCTGGATGGATATTTTATTTTATTCTTATAATTCTATTTTTCAGTTTTATTTTTCAAGCCTTGGTGAACTGATTTTCTAAAAAATAACTTAGCCTATCCTTTTCAGTTTTGTTTATATTGGCAATAGTGAGAAGTGTTATTGTTGGGTTCGAATATATTTGATATAGGCCATCCAATTAAGGTAGATGTCATGTTTTTAGTTGTTACAATCTGATGAGGAATATTTCATTTGATTTTTTGTTGTTTTATTTTTCAGTTTTCCCCCTGAGGACTTGCCACCTTATCGTGGTCAGGGGCTTTGCGTGCCTCAGTGACCCTAAGAGCTACACCAGCAGAAGCTTAGCCTTCAGGTGGGACACCCGAGTTGGAAAGGTCTTAGGGTAGAGGCCTGACAAAGTGCAATCCAAATACATGACAAAAAGAGTTATCCAGAGCAACCCATCCCTTTCCCGCCTCCGTCGCCACCATGTGCCCCCTTCACATTTCTGTCTGCCCCCTCATATATGCCTGTCTAGAACCGGCCCTGTTACGATAACTTATACTGTAAATGTCCATGTTATCATATGCTGCTAATACATACCTCATATTGTTACAATAACTTATACTGTAAATGTCCATGTTATTACATGCTGCTAATTCATACCACTTATTGTTACGATAACTTACTCTCTGACTGCTATGTAAACCTCAATTGTGATAATCACTTATACTGGTTGCCACATTTCATTGTCTATATCACATGCTCTACTCTGTCTGCTACGTACAATGCTGCAGTTGCACTTGGCACTTTAAAAATCATCTCTTTGCACCTGTTCTGTCCTAGCACAATTTTGCAATCTCAGGTTAAAAACTCTGCACATGTAACTTTGTTTCTTATTGTATAATGTATAATATATAGTTTTATTTTTGTCCTGTTACCCCAACCTCCGTATTTAAGTTGTATTTATGTTTGTAAGGTTGTATTGCATTTCTATTTTGTTTTCTTCCTTGTCTATTGCACAGTTAAAAGAGCGGATCAGGATACATTTCACTGCATGTTGTACCTGTATAACTTGCATGTGACAAATAAAGAATCTTGAATCTTGAATCTTGAATCTTGAAAGCCTCACTTCCAGCATTGCCGAACGGCAGGTGCAGTGCTGTTGTGCTGACAGCAGGTGGCGCCATAAGACAAGCTATAAAAACTACAGCCGTCCACCTTACAGGTCAGCAAAATTACGTTAAAACAACAAAAAGCAGGTGGTATACTCAAGGACATATTTCTAGAAGTAAAATAAAAATATTTAAACGTGGTATTAAGTGTATAAATGTATATTTAATAATGAAGCCTGTTTTTTTATATATACGTTTATTTGGGATATCATGGGCGGGGCTTAAAATAAATTCATTGTTTTTGTGAATAATATCACAATGAAAAAATGAGAAAACTGCATCATTTATGTGGAACAGTATGTGGAATGACACTTCCCCCTCTCCGTGATGTGTAGAAGCCTGATTGGCTGACTGTGGGCTTTTGGCCATGCCTTTTTTAATGCCATTTTACGTTTAACATGTCTTTTTTCTAAATGTCTAATTTGTCATTCCACACTGCCTCTTAATTCCATATTGTTATGATCATTATACTTCTGCCATATTTCACTGTCCAAAATATTACATGCTCCTTGTCTGTCTGCTAAAATGCTACTGTGTAGCATTTCACTGTTCACTGCCGTGTAGCTGCACTCGACACTTTAAAAACAGTCTCACTGCACCTGGTATCTGTCTGCAGATTTTTGTACTCAGGTTAACTTACTGTAATATGAGAAATATCTATCTTTATTCTATTCCCCTATCTCCTTATTTTAAGTTTCAGTTTGTATATTGTATCTCTTTTATTTTTATTTTTTCATTATTTTTTTTAATTCTTTGCCTAAACTGCACAGTCAAAAGAGCGGATCAGGATACATTTCGCTGCATGTTGTACCTGTATAATTTGCATGTGACAAATAAAGAATCTTGAATCTTGATCGGCAGGGCCACGTCGTATTGGTGGATTGCTGCTTGAAGCCCCTTGGAGCGGCCGTCGCTGTCAGATGGATGGATGGATAATTTTATTGTCACTGTATCTTTGGCACTATGAAATTTCAGTTGCCCAATCCAGTGCTTTTTAAAAAGGAGACATACATCTTATAACCATATAACAAAAACAAACATCATCATATAAAGCAGTGAGACTTATGACAACATTTGACAGAAGTCAAGATAAAGTGCTGAATGACAAATATTGCACTGGATATAATTATTAATAACAAATATAAATATTTTGCTATGATTGCGGACCAATGAGGTGTGACCAATACAGGTGGAGAGTGTCAGGTGTACGTTTATTGAGATAGTGGATAGCTTTAGGGAAAAAACTGTGTAATAGTCTGTTTGTGCGTGTTTTAATTGACCTATAACGCCTCCCTTAAGGCAAGAGTTCGATGTGGTGATGACCAGGGTGTGAGGAGTCTTTTATGATATTGCTTGCTCTGAAGAGGTATCAGGTGTCAGCAATGTCCTCCAGTGAAGGAAGAGAGCAGCCTATGATTTTTTTCTGCCAACCTAATGACCCTGTGCAGGGCCTTTCTGTCAGCTGCTGAACAACCTGCGTAAAACGCTGTGAGGCCGTACGTGATGCTCTGCATGGCAGAGCTGTAAAAAGTCAACATCAGTCTGCGGTTTAGGTTGTATTTTTCAGGACATGGGGGAAGTGCAGGCGTTGCGGGGCTTTCCTTACAGTGGCTGTGGTGTTTGTGGACCAGGAGAGCTTATCAGAGATGTGAATTCCTAGGAATTTGAAACTATGGATGATTTCCACACAGTCTGCATTTATGATGACGGGTTGATGGTCAGCTCTGCTCTTCCTGAAGTCCAGGATCAATTCTTTAGTTTTGTCTGTGTTTAGTGACAGGTTGTTTAATGAGCACCATAGTGTCAGTTTACTGATCTCATCTCTGTAGGCTGACTCATACCCTCCTGAGATGAGACCGACCACTGTGGTGTCATCTGTGAATTTAACTATGGAATTTGTATTCCTGAGAGCCCTGCATTGCATCTACCATCTCGGTTGCTTGCGTTTGTCAAGTGTGTGTTACATAACTCTGTCAGATCATAGAATGAAGGATCTGTGCAAGTGCATGGAGTATTGACCATGTCATTTATATTTCATCATTTTAATACTATTTCCTCCTTACTCTGTCTAAGATTATTATTGTTAACAGCTGTACATTTTCCCTGTCCATCGACCGAACACCACAGCAAAAATAATAAATAAAAATATTATTTCTTCAAAACTTGTTGACTTCTTGTTATACTTCTTGCTAACGTCATGCTAATGCCAACTAAAAATTTAGGTTATCATAGTAACACTCGTTTAAGTAAGATTAAACAAACAGACACTGAAATCAAACTTCATTTAGTGTTTTCAAGTCAAAGTAAACTTTGTCATCTCTGCTATATACTGTGCAGGTATACAGAGAGACGAGACGACATGGCTCAAGTTTTCACAGTGCAACAAGAAACAGGGAAGAAAGAACAAATAGTGCGCATTCAGTAGAATAAACCATATATAAATAGAATATAAAATATACACTTTAAACTAGAAGTACAAAGAGAGACAATTAGGACAAGGTGTTAACCTACAACTATGGTCTTGGAATTGACCTTGCACTGAACGTGCATGAGGTAAGTAACAGTTTCAATATGAAAAATTCTATAACCAGTCTATTAATAAAACTGTATCTCTTAAAAAGTCTGACAAGCATTCAAGTTGGATCAAGTTTGTGCAGACATTGTAACAAATTAGTTAGAAGGTGACCAGTGATATGTACATTCAGTGTTCAATAGGTGTGCAATATGTAGCAGTAGTGCAAATATTATAGAAAAGTTGAAGCAGCAGTCATTATTTTACTATTTCGATCGTCTGGCATTAAATGTATGCCAGATCAGCAGCAGTTTGGAGTGACAAAACTGTACAGTTTGTAAACATAAACATTATTCTTTAAACATAAATACATTATTTTATACAAACATAAATAACTAAAAACACATTTATAAAAGAAATACATTTAAACAGTGATATAACCTTGATCCAAAATACCAAAAAATAATGGTGAAATGTTAAATGTGTACTTGTATTTAGCTCAGCTTGTTTGTTCCCAGCAGGTTGGGTCAGGTTAGTTCCACATATCCATGTATTAGTTCACCTTGATCTTTGCACTGACCCATATTCCCATTCGTTATTCCACTGTATTGGATTCAATCCCCCTTTAGTGTATATACCATATTTCCTCTACAGTTTACATGTTTGTGATTGTTACATGGGTGATTGTATGTCTAGACACAACTCTAGGGTACAGGCAGACACATGCTGTGCTGTGGTGTGTTCACAATGACAAATAATCACTCACTTAATCTAGAGGTTGGGAAGTGTTCCAGGTGGGCTGCTTGAGTTTTGGGTTGGTCAGAAGTAAAATAATTAAATTTCACAGGAGAAGGTAAAACAGCCTTACTCAACAAATGAGAGGGTTGATTATTCTCAAGTAGACAAACACAGTGGCGACAGATGAAGACAGTTTGATAATTTCAGGTGGAATCACAAGATTTCCAGTTTGACCCCACGAAAACTGACCACTGGCGTTCCTCAGGGTTCAGCCCTTGGACCCCTTCACTTCTCCTTACTCTGGATCCCTTGGGGAGGTTATAGCTGCGCACAACTTTTTCTATTCCTGTTATGCAGATGACACTCAAATCATTCTCTTCTTTCGACTTAATGACCAATGTCCTGAATGCCTGGCTGACATCTCACCACCTCAGTTTAAATCCTAGTAAGAGTGAACTCTTGTACATCATCACTGAATTATTAGTTAATAATTATTAGGGTAATAATAACATTTTTAACCTTGACACCAAACAATATATTTCTAGGTGTGCAGTACCCATATATTTGGGATATCTCTTAATTTCATCATAACAACACTAACATCTGCAATATGTTAAAATAAAATAATGTGATATCCATGTCTAGTTTAAAATGTATATTTTGTACTTTATTTACAGTATATATTATTTATTCCATGTGCCTTACTTGTTCTTTGTTCCCTATTTCCTACTGCACTGTTAAAACTAGAGCCACATCGTCACGTCTCTCTATGTATCTCAAGGTTCAAGGTTCAAGGTACTTTATTGTCTTCAGTCGCTTTATACATGTACAAAGTGTGATGAGACAGCGTTTTCCCATGGCCCCGGTGCAACAAATATTAACACTGAACATTACACTAAACAGGACAAAAGGTGCAACAAGCAACACAATAAATACAGTAAGAAAGTGACGTTAAGTAAAGAGACAGAGTGTAAACAAGTATTGCTTAGTGTATGTTTTTAAGCCACATTGGCAGCATCAGCATCCAAGCAGCTTATAACAGATGGAGTGCAAGAGCATCACAATACAAAACAATCACAATAAATACACAGTACTATTGAAGGTGGGGATGTAAACCTTAATGACTGATATTGCACATGATTATTATACTGTACAGTTTAAATGTAGAATTGAGAACATTAATTGAGGGAAGGAGTATACAGTTATTGTATCAACTCCAGTGCATCTGAGTGTGTTTCTGGCTCTGTTACAGCAGCGGGTCTGGAAAATGACCTCAGCTGCTCTTACTATTCGCTGAAGTGTGTTGCAGTCTGAAACTTTACAGTTCCCGTACCAGACAGTGATGCAGCTGGAGAGAAGACTTTCGATGGTGCTGGTGTAGAATGTCTTAAGGATCAGTGGGGGGAGGTGGGGGGCAGGAAGTACAGATGCTGACGAGCCCTCTTGGCTATGGAGGTGGAGTTGAGGGACCAAGAGAGGTCCTCTGTGATGTGGACACCCAGGAACTTGGTGTTTTTCACTCTCTCAACAACAGCACCGTCGAGGGTGCGCAGTGCTGGATCTTCTGAAGTCGATGATTATTACTTTTGTTTTGTCCACATCTGTACAGTATATAGAAGTGATGACAAAGTTTACTTTGACTTTTTTTTCCTAGCAATTCTGATGACATCTGCCAGTGAAATGCACTGATAATCCCCAACTACAATCACATAAACTATGTGGAGGTCTATTAAAGTATTGTTAGAAACAGCTATAGTGTTCTAAAACAGGACAAGTGAAGAAAATGTTTTGGTATTTGATTATAAAATTATATATATTATAGATTATATGGTTATATATGAATAGAATTA
Organism: Distichodus sexfasciatus; assembly: GCA_032718565.1. Lineage (NCBI taxonomy): Eukaryota > Metazoa > Chordata > Actinopteri > Characiformes > Distichodontidae > Distichodus > Distichodus sexfasciatus. The sequence goes on from JAVGVS010000868.1 coordinate 62,381, forward strand.
TGTATGATTACGGATTATGCTGTATATACTGTATAGCACTTTCTATGAGAAGGTATGGACAAGAAGGACAAATCATTAGCAAACCAAAACAAAATGGAAAAGACATACTTTCCTTGAATATCCATCCACTGCTCCAAACAGCACAATATTGTACTTAGGAAGATTTTGTTGAAACCCAATCAATATAATGGAATTGCTTACTGTACAATTAAATTGATAACCTGCTAGTTTTATTCTTTTACCACCAATTAAAAGCACAAACCTGATTAGTTTGTGGTTTGTGTCTACATGCCAAAGTGAAAGGGGGCCTCTCACAGAATATGTCCTACATAGAACGCAACCTAATCCAGTGAGTCCAGTGAGTGCCCTCATTTACATTTTCAGCATTTAGCAGACGCTCCTATCCAGAGTGACTTACATTTTCTAATTTCAGGGACAGCTCCCCTGAGAGCAATTTAGGGTTGAGGGTCTTGCTCAGGGACCCAGTGTTGGTAATGCCAGAGGTCGGATTCGAACCCACAACCTCTTGGTTTCAAGGCGAGTGTCTTGCCACTACGCCACCAACACCCCAGAGTCGATGCGATGCATTGAAGTGGCAACCTTCCTCCATTAGACACGGACCCCCATGGATCCTAGTCTCCCCTTCACCATGTGGTAGCCAGCAGTTGGCATTTCATTTTTTATATCCAGTATAACACTGTCCAGTTCCTCATCATTCATACTGCTGTACCATCTAGCGGAATGGACAAACTCCTGTATCCATCTGAACACCGTACATGTAGAGATACTAAGCATCTTTGAGATGCAGGGCTCAGGCAGGTCATTTTCCTAGAGCTCCTTCAAGCTCTCTCTCTCTCTCAGTGTCTAACCTGGGAAGCCCTGTCTCTCCTGGTATCGTGTCAACATGCATATTTCTGCTAGTGGTCCATTCATTGTGCTCCATCACAGGGCTAAAAAGCTCTTGAAGGCCAACTAATATCCTCACGGGCACACAAACATGAAGGAGATGCAATGCCTGCCTACATGTAAATTCCATGAAATCTAAATCTATAGGTTCTCTTGCGAGCCCAATTTCCAATTTAGACAGGAGCCTCAACAGAGTCTGTCGTTTCAAAATGTCCTGTAAAGACAGATAAAAAGTACATTAGGAAACTAGTGCCAAAGCAGCTGAATAAAACACACACACACACCAAGACTGATGGTCCAGTATTATAATCTAGTATATCTGCATAAGCATCCATTACGTTTCGTGCTTTGTTGATCCACTGATGGAAGATGGTACTGAGAAAATGGTAACATACCATTATAACATTTATGAGCGAATGACAAAGGCGTTGGTTACTTTACCGTTTTGCGTGCTTATTAAACGTATAAGACCTAACTATTAAATTATTATTATAAGGTCAATAAATTATAACTTGCATTCAACCTACCTTGCGTTTAGCCGGTCCTCTTCCTCCGTCATCTTTAGTTTTTAAGTAGAAACTGTCTGCATGCAGCGTGCAGTCACTTACAAAACCGGGAGCCATCGGCCAATAGGATTCGCAGGCAGAAACTGCCAAAACCTCGCCCCTTTCAAACCACGCGCGTAGAAATCAAACTCAAGCAAAAAAGCCGCTCGTCGGTAATCTACTTCGTGCACAAGGACATTTAACACATCGAGAGGAAAAAAGAGGTTCGAGAGAGGAAAAATACAGTTTGCGGGCAATTTTATCACAACCGAGCACTCGATTCTTAATTTTGTGCTCTTGAGTTTCACGTTTGCGTTCGCGACTTTGAAATTGAGGCCTGCAATTTTTTTGTGGGAAGCCATTTTGCGTGCTCTAGTTTTGGCATTGATGTGACGCCATACAGACCACCAGTTGGATCAGTTTTTATGGTGTGGAGAGTGAAAACTGTGACGTGGAGCAAGAGTGAGTCGGCAAAAGCTAACAAGAAGTTAGGGCAAGCTAAAAGCATGGATAATGAGGGTTGCAGCAGATCTTTTCCATTGGGAGAATGGAGGTTTAATAAAAGTTATCAGTTGCTTCCTGGTAGTTGTGTCATTGAATGCAGACTAGTAGAAGTTCAGTACAGAAGTGATTATAGCTTTATATTTTCAGCTTATTGAGGAAACATGCTCCATTACTTTTTATGACCAAACCCCTTTTTTCTCTTCTTTTTCAGGTAAACTTTGTCCACAAGGGGCATTTCTATTAAGGAGACTAAGCTATTATTTTTCTTGTGGTTAGCACGCTGCTGGTGTGATCATAACATTAATTTAATTCAGCAGCTCATAATTTAACAGCTAGCTCAATCATAACCATCAAAAATGTCTAGAAACAACATTACTTATCTTTCAGCCCATTCACCCTTTTTCAGCACACAGCAGTCACACAGTTTGTTGCCCCTCTACTTCATTGTCTTTTCTTGTGAGATGTGTAGCAATGCAAAGTATAATAGGTTAATAGTCAAAGGTGAGACATGAAAGTAAGACAGACAGTCATTTCCAAACATCATTTAAAATATGTTGGATTTGTTCACATAAAACACTGCATCGAATTTTACTTTGTTAGCCTTTCTGTTTATTTTGTAAACTTTAACAATAGATACCACTTAGCAAAAATATTGGTAAGGGTTGGGGTTAATTAGCAATGTAGTTAAAAACTTCAAAATGTCTGCTGAAATATAATTAAAAATAGTGCTGACGTATATTAAATGTATTCATTATTTATTAATAAAATGTTCATAATTTTTCATAGAACTTGTGCTCAACATTGTTTTACTAGAAGCTGTATACATACAGTACGTAGTAAAAAGTGATGAATTGTCATCCTTTTTTGTTGTCATTATATGTCGTAGTTGTCCCACTATGTCATACATCTCACAATAACTAGTTCATGATTAATCTGATCTAAGGCTTCAGCTGTTTCCATTACCCTCACTACTTCTCTGACTTCATCTAATGCTACGGTCATGTCATAAATAGGAAATAAAGCTGAAAAGTTTCTTTTTTCCAGAGTTTCCTTTTCCACAGTCAGGAAAGTTTTTCTTGCTCTCACAGATTTCTTCAATCAAAGCTGATATTTCTTCCTGCTTGCTTTTCATCTCTCTATCAGCCTCAATTTTTTGCATAGTTTCACAGGCAAAAAATATAAAAATCTCAGCTGGCTTAAGACAAGTGCCCACTGCATTTTATCTCCCTTCTTTTCTCAAGCTCTGTGCATGTCATTCATCAGCCAGACGCTTTCCTCCTCAGCTTTTATTGCCAGACTCTTCATGAATTTCAGAACCAGCATTCTTCAAAGCTTTTTCCAAATAGTCACTGAGTTTGCATGTCATGTGATTTACATCTGCCTCCTGCTGTTCCCCATCTCCATTCTCAGTTGTTGCTCTTACCTAAATATTAATCGTACTAGCAGACTTTTGAGACAATGCCATTTCAAAAAGCCGCTAAAATCACAAAAATAGCCAAGAACTTGCTTTCTCCAGTTTCCTTACAGGAGACTATGTTTCTCTTATAGAAGCTGTGGTGTATTCACATCTGTCTTTTGATCTTTGAGCTCACAATTATTATTCCTGGAAATGTCCCTGTTATTTAACTACAGAATACCTGTTTCTTCACCACAGACTTTCTTTACTGTACTTCATAAATTGAACTGGAGGAGGAAGGAGGTTCCTACCCAAAATATCTTATTTGCAAAAAAACCATTACACAAAAAAGGAAACAAAGGTTAAATATGAAGGTAAAATGAATATATAGGTAAAAATATAAGCAGATAAAGGAAGGTTTTAAGAGATATCAGAAAGCACAGCAAACTACATATATGTTAAAATATCTGAAAAATTACAGTACTGTGCAAAAGTTTTAGGCAGGTGTGAAAAAATGCTGTAAACAAAGAATGCTTTCAGAAATATAAATAATGATTGTTTATTTTTATCAATGTACAAAATGCAAAGTGAGCAAACAAAAGAAAAATCTTAATCAAATCAATATTTGGTGTTACTACCTTTTGGACAAGAAGTCCTGGAAGTGATGGTATGGCCCCCACAGAGCCCTGATCTCAACATCATCGAGTGTGTCTGGGATTACATGAAGAGACAGAAGGATGTGAGGAAGCCTACATACACAGAAGATCTGGGGTTAGTTCTCCAAGAAGTTTGGAACAACCTACCAGCTGAGTTCCTTCAAAAACTGTGTGCAAGTGTACCTAGAAGAACTGATGGTGTTTTGAAGGCAAAGGGTGGTCACACCAAATATTGATTTGGTTTAGATTTCTCTTTTGTTCATTCACTGCATTTTGTTGATTGATGAACATAAATGATTTACACTTCCATTTTTGAAAGCATTCTTTGTTTACAGCATTTTTTCACACCTGCCTAAAACTTTTGCACAGTACTGTATATCTAATCCATCTAAAGGGACTAAAATTTCTTAAACTTTCAACCATAATTTGCCCTCGTCTAACTTTCAAAATCTTAAACTCTTTGACTAAGTATTTTCATTTCAGTGCATGGCAATTTAAATGTACTTGTCCACACTCTCTATTGCATCCTTCTTTCCATATTTTCTCCATTCATCTGGAATCTCACCACTGCCCTGAAATGTTTTCTTGTAGCGCTTCTCCAGATCTGTCTGGAATCTGCACACAAACCACTTCCAGTATGGAAGCTCTGAGAGGTCAGGGGTGATGTTCCAGTCTGCATATGGAGGACCTGCTGACCTGTACTGTTTCCATGGTATTTTTACATCACAGTCATCCTCTTGCACATCTTTTCTTTCTTCTCCCTGATAATTCTCTTTTGATACGCAAAAATGGTTGTCACTGGCTACTGCAGAGGTGCAGAAAGTCAGGCTAAGATTTTCTGTTTCTCTGTAATACCACCCAATAATTCCACAGTTACGATGAAAGGGGGTGCTGTGATCTCCATCATGATCCTCCATTGTGTTGGTGCAGATGACTTTACAGAATAGACATTGTGCCCAGCAGCACTTACAGAAATGCTCAATAAGAATCTCATCTGGTCTCTTCCTGAACTTATTCATGTTTATATCAGACAGTCGAGTTATCTTTGCCTTCAGCTTCTTTGTGACTTGAGGAATTTCCTTTTCCACCACCTCCTTAAGTAGCTGAACATCACTGATGTCTCCACAGTTAGCTACAGTCAGGTGTTCAATGTTGAATTCAAGCTCATCCTTGGGAAAGTTAGAAAATTCCTCCAACCACATGTTTACATCCCCTTTGTTCTTCATCACTTCATCTGTTGCAGTCTCTGCTGCAGTGATCACACACTGCTGTTTGCGTTCAATAATGTTTCTAATTTCAGGGGCATTGGGTTTGTCCTTTTCCATGTAGCATTTAACCTGGTCCTTGATGAAGTTCTTAAATTGTTTTCGAGGACGGAAGATGAAGTTCAAGAACTTCTCGAAACTTTCCTCCTCTGCTAGTGATTTTAGGATGTGTTTCTCCATGTTTGATCTGTTTCCATTAAATGCTGGAATGTTTGTCATCATTTCATCAGCTAGATCTCTGGCAGTCCTGATGTACACACTATTTGTTATAGATTCTTCAAGTTTGCTGCAAATCACACTAGCAAATGCTGCTGTAGAAGTGGTTCTTTGACAGAATTTCTGAAAGACGCTGTAGTATTGTGGCTTCATTTTCTCTAGATAAACCAGGGGGTCCGTTGCCTCTCTGAATTCTTTATCCATTTTAGCAAACCTCACTGCTGCAAGCTTACAAACATGCAGTGTCAGGTCCACAACGAACTCTCTTTTAAACTCATATTTTGCAAATTGTGGTCTGTGTTCCGCCACAAGCTTTTTAACAAGTTGGACAATTTCATAAATGTAACTTTCATTGTAGCCCATCTTTGCAACTGGCTTTGATTTAGCCAAGGCTTCAGTTTTATCAATGATATTTTGTGTCATTTCCATTACACGTTGTTGTTCTTCAGGTGGTAAAGTGGGGGTCATGGGAGAACTTTTTTTTAAACCATTTTCCCTTTATGTTCACATACTTGATGAAATCATGTTCTGTGTTTATTGTATTGTACATTTTTACACATTTTCTCATATGCACAATACTTCCTTCATGCATGCTAGAAATGATTCTGGTTATGTCTTCTTTTATGTCCTTTTGATTAATGGCTGAACAATTTGTTGTCAAGTCAGAGATCCATGTTCTCCACACTGAACTGAAATGTTTTTCCAACTCTGCCTCATTGTTAGCGTTACCTCTGAGTTCTAGGGCAAGTTCTTTGCTCTTCTCAAACAATGTTGTCTCGTTCTGAGTCTTCTGCTCTTCGAGTTTTCTGCAGGCTTCTTTCTGGTAAATTATATCATCCAACTCTCTCTTTGTTTGTTTTAGAAGCTCTTTGTGTAGATCATTGACCTTTTTGTAAAATTTCCCCCTCCACTCTACCAGAATGTCTCTCCCTTCTTGTTCTTCAAAATAAGAGTTTACCAACTCTTTTACCGTTTTTAAAGTTCCCTTCATCTGATCCACTAGGTCTTGGTACTCAACTTTTTGTATTTGTCTGTTGTTGATTTTGGTATGGAGATTGTCCTGAATTTCCAGCATGGTGCTTCTCAGTTTCCATGTCCACTTCCCATACTCCTCTTCCAACTTTCTGTAGATTGCTATCTCTCTTGTGTTTTTAAAACTAAACACAAAGTTCTCATGTAAAAGTGCAGTCCACAGATCTTTCACACAGTCTTTTACTTCAGAAATTGTTAAACCATCAGAGTTTCTGGCCCTGGAAATAACAGACTTCTTAAACTCCTGAGCATTTTCAATGTATGATGGGTTTAGTGGGGCCATTGGTGGACTTCCCTCCCACAGATGAGCAAAGTACCTCACGTCACTCTTTACATCAAATGCAATGATATCACTGAAACACTCAGCATCACATGTCTCTTCATTTGCAGCCAGTGCTGTCATTTCATCCAGTTTCTTCTGCAGACGTCTGCGTCCTTCCAATGTTTTCTCACCAGCTGTGATGTCTCCAACATTCTGATGTACAAACATGCAACTGGGATTCAGTCTGACCTTCTTCATCCTCAGGAAGGCCTGAACAACAATCTGAAGGATGTCCTGCATCTCTGCTGGGTTTTCTCCCATGATGTTGATCAAGGTGAGATTTCCCAGACCTACAACAAATGTGGCAAGTTCATTATCATGACGCCTTGTTGACAATCCATCCAACTCTAAAGCTCTGAGTCCTTCAGTATCCACAACCAGAATGTAGTCAAACTTCAGCAGTAGTAAATATCCATAACAATGTGTCAAAAAACGTGATTTATGACCCCCTAGATTTATGACCCCATGGATTTGTGTCTATGGCAGACGGTGTTCAAGGATGTGTTGTTTGATGGCGTGTTTCCCTGTCCTGATTTTATGATTCTTTCTGTCTCATTGTACACACTCACCTCCTCTGACTCTGACCCCCCCAAACCACCCCTGGTGTTAAAAGGTGTTATAAAGCGCCTAGTTCTTCCAGACCAGACCCCCCTACCTGTTAAAGACGACCCATTAGCTTACTCTGTGTATGTATGTGTGTGTGTGTGTGTGTGTGTGTAAGAATGTCTTGTTTTATGGGATATTTCTCTGTCCTGATTTTATGATTCTTTCTGCATTGATTGTACACATGCACCTCCTCTGACCCTCGGTCCCCAAACCACCCCAGGTGTTAAAAAGTGTTAGATAAGACAAAGCCTGTTAAAGATTAGACACTTGGATCCCCCAGACCAGACCCCCCCCTACCTGTTAAAGATGACGCATTAGCTTACTCTGTGTGTGTGTGTGTGTGTGTGTGTTCATGCATATATAGTGGTTTTTGGAGTGTCTTGCGTATTCAAGCGGTCTATTACATTCTGTAGTGATGGATGTATCATCTGACACAAGGGGTGGTGATTATAAGAAGTGTACAGATCTTATAACGATTCCCGACTTTTTTCCGGACTCTAAAATAACTTTTGCTCCCAGAAAGAGAAAACCTGAAAGTCTGGTACGTTTTCTACAAAATATACCTTATACTGTGGAATACGAATGGTGCTTGTCCGACGGGCGTGTTGGCGGATATGTTTTCGACAAAAACCTACGCTGTGTGAAATTATACACCGTAGATTCATATAACACATCAGTTACTGATGGTGAAGAGTACATATCTTTCGGTGCCGAAGATTGGAAATTATTCAGGAATAAAGTATGGCAAGACCTTCAAGTTCCAGGTCTGGACACTGTCTACAGTGCTGTGTGGGACAATGCTTTGCTTCAAAAGTGTTACTATATATTTGCTAATCGTCTTGAGCGGGGCCCTGAGGATTACATTTACATGTGTAGCGGAGAATATGCAGTTGTGAGGGATGGTGAGGAAATTGATGTTGAGAGAGTCCTGAAAGACCTGAAAGTGATGTATCTCTGGATGGATGTGCCTACATTACACGAGGTTTTCAAGAAGATAGACAGATTGTTCAAATGGTGTGACCTTTTGGACAGATTCCACGATATCAAGGTGCGACTTTTTCAGACAAACACCCCCGAGCCGGAGTGTAAATGTGGGGCGGGGCATCTGGAATCCCCACCCATCATCTATAAACATTAGAGGTCTAGGGGCCTCAACCACCACAGAGACTGACAACTCAACAATGGCTAAGCTGCTAGTGGACGAAGTTGCAATGGCTGAGGAGCGCGACAGTTACGATTTTTTGTGTGAAGGCGTGTGGTATATGGATGATACCAATGTGCAAAAGACTGAGACTGTCGATATGGCTGATTCCGGCGGGGGTGGTGAAGAGTGTGATGCTGGCTGCATGGGGGGCGTTGTAGTCAAGCTCATAAAGATCTGCGTATGCACCATTCTGCGACACATCATCGATGAAAAACGCCTTGAAGAGTGCAACGGATGTCAAGTCGACCACCCCAGTCAGCTCCAACACCCATGCCTTGGGATGATTGAACCACACTACGTCGGCATGCACGTAGATGACATAAAAAAGAGGCTTTTCAAACCTGCGTTCATGCGTGTTATTACCGAGGTCTTGGATAGACAAGGCATGAAAGCAGAGGTTCAAAATACTGTTGCCTGCATGCATGCTATGGTCAGCGTGTTCGAAGACGAAGTGAGCATTGACTATCGACTGGAGGGAATTCTTGAGCAGAGTGACAGCCAGTGTGTGCATTTTGTTTATAACATCATGAGGAAACATCTAAACAAGCCCTACGCGCCTTCGCTTTCGGAAGATATGGACTTCTGAAAACTGTGAACTGTGCCAAAAAGTTTGCTGAAACATGTGTGTGAAGTGTGTGCTATCCGGCATTTGAACAACTTGAAAGCTGTGATTCTAGTCAGAAAATTGTATGAAGTGGGGTTTGATTTTAGGGGTCTTCTTTTGTGAAATTTGGATGATAATCTGTTTGTAACTTTGTATTTGCATGTTTGTTAGAAAATAAATACTGTAGATCAAATCAGTCTAAATCATTATTCACGAGTTCTGCACCATGTCGGACCTTCTAAATTCTGTTTACTATACACCCTCTAATGGGGGGTCTTTTGGTGGTAAAAGGAGATTAAAAGCGGCTGTGTTTAAAGAGTCAGGGCTGCGTTTGTCAGACAAACAGGTCACCGAGTGGTTATCAGGTGAGGACGCCTATACGCTTCACAAACCCGTGCGTCTTAACTACAACAGAAATAAGGTGATTGTGTATGGTATAGACAAGCAGTTTCAGGTCGATCTGGTCGATATGACCGCGTATGCAAAGGAGAATGACAACTACAAATACATGTTGACCTGTATAGATGTATTTAACAAATATGCGTGGGTGCGTGTTTTAAAAAGTAAGACGGGTACCGAGGTGGCTACAGCATTCGAATCTATTCTGAAGGAGGGACGTGCACCTCAAAAGTTACAGTCTGATCGCGGCAAAGAGTTTTTCAACAAACACTTTCAGATAGTGTTAAATAAATACAACATTTGTCATTTTGCCACAGGTAGTGAGTTAAAGGCTAGCGTGGTTGAGCGCTTCAATAGGTCTATTAAAGGTAGAATGTGGCGTTATTTAACAGCGGTCAATTCTAAGAGGTATATTGACGCGTTGCCTGATTTGGTAGCTTCCTACAATAACAGCTACCATCGTAGTATCAGGATGAGGCCTATAGATGTGACCAAAGAAAATGAAAAAACTGTGTTTAAAACACTGTACGGGGTAATGACCACAAAGGGTAAAGATGTGGTGTTTAGATACAAAATCGGCGATGTGGTTAGGGTATCTAAAGTGAGAGGACCATTTACAAAGGGTTATGAACAAAACTATACGCAGGAATTTTTCACTGTTTCCGAATGTATTGCGCGACTACCACCAGTCTACAAATTGAAAGACTATGACGGGGATGTAATAGACGGTACTTTTTATGAGGAAGAGTTACAAAAAATCAGTATTGATAAAGGGCAGTCGTTTAAAGTAGAGAAGATATTAGAAAGAAAAAAAGCGGGGGGTAAACGCATGGTCTTGGTGAAATGGTTAGGATGGTCATCAAAATTTAACAGCTGGGTTCCTGAAAAAGATGTGATCAACATTTAGATGTATTTTAAACCGGCGTCCCCCAGACACAGGGTGTCATTTAGCACGACAACACCATGGG
>JAVGVS010000869.1:0-40000 GCA_032718565.1 Distichodus sexfasciatus
CTCATATCAACTTAGTTTGCTACACGTCATACTTTAAGTTCATACTTTGTTTATAATGTAGTAGTATTTGGTGTATGTGTTGAAACATTGAACGCTGAAACAGACAGAAGAGGAAGTGTTTACAAGAAACTATTGCATCAGTTTGGTGTGGTGTGTGTGTGTGTGTACGTGCATGTGTCTGTGTGTGCATGAGAGCAAGGGTTACATGGGCTTATATCATGTGTCCTTTGCACACATTGTTTGCACAAATCACGTATCACTAAAACTAAGTTAATAATATAAAATAATAATCAGTGTTTGCTGGATTGTAAAGAAAATGTTACATCCACATGTGCTGGACTGTGTGATAGTGATGGATGTTAACTGGTGTGTTTCTGCAGGTTGTGATCTGGTAGAGAATAACAAGATGGTCTACATCACTGCATACACAGGAGACTCAGTACTGCTGCCCTGTTACTGCACTGAACTACGAGCTAAATCTGAGAGATTCATCTGGAAGAAACATAATGAGGCAAATAATAACTGGGATGTGATTATATCCAGTGAGAGTGATCAGAACAGAAACAGATTTCAGCTGGTTAATGTTCACTCTCCAGGAAATCTCTCTCTACTCATATCACACCTGACTAAAGGAGATGCAGGAGATTACAGGTGTGAACTTGAAACAAGTGGTTTATATGTCAGACTCACTGTGAAAGGTAAAATAATATTTTTAGATCGATCTTACTACAGTGATATATTCATTTTATTCTAAATAAACTATGAAAAGTATGAAAATCTATTATTATTATTATTATTATTATTATTACAGTAGTAGTAGGATTCTCCACTAACACAGAGACTCTTATATGAACATTTGTAAGGTAGTTAAGTATAATGTACTTCTTCTATAATGAACTGTTGGTCGGCCATTTGATCACGATGAGTAAAATGCAAATTTCTGCTCTTTTGGTTGATGCTGTATATGTATATGTAATTTTTCAGATGGTAAAAATAACTGTAATGAACTTTATTCCTAAATAAGTAGCACAAAGAAAGTTATATGTTTATATGTGTTTCTGCAGGTTGTGATCTAGTAGAGAATAAGGAGACAGTCAACATCACTGCATACACAGGAGACTCAGTACTGCTGCCCTGTTACTGCACTGAACTACACACCAAACCTGAGAGATTCAGCTGGAAGAAACATAATGAGGCAAATAATAACTGGGACGTGATTATATCCAGTGAGAGTGATCAGAACAGAAACAGAATTCAGCTGGTTAATGTTCACTCTCCAGGAAATCTCTCTCTACTCATATCACACCTGACTAAAGAAGATGGAGGAGTTTACAGGTGTTCTATTACATATGGTGTCTACAGAGACATCAGACTCACAGTTGAAGGTAAAACCTGATCCACATTCCTAACACAATAAAAGTCACTAAACTAAATGAATCTTCAGCAAACCAGCTGCTATTGCTGCACACTACAGATATCTGTGCTGAACAGCTGTGTGTTAAAGATTACTGATTAAGATCTGATATAGATCAGAGTTAAGATCTGTGCTCTTTAATATTCAACAAATCAATTCTGCATATTTCACATTCCTATATGTGTGTTGTAGTTGTAGGAGAATATGAATTATTGCAGCGGTGTGATGATCTCTAACTGGAGTTTAATTTAAGGTTACACATTGAATTCAGTGACAGCATTTTTAAGGATTGCAAATTTCATATGAATAATGTATTAGGCTGGTCACTATATGAATAATAATTAAATGTGTCTGACAACCAATCTTATTATAATAACCAAAGTATTATGGTAATTTATTGCATGTAGAATTTAAAACAGTCGACAAATTAGAAAAGGATGTGGTACTAAATCTTTTTATTTTCTTATAAAACTTTTCTTCCTCCAGATAATACATCTGCATTTACACGCTCTACTCCAACTTCACCTTCCAACACTTCACCCTCTCCAGGTGGTACCATATCCTCTTCAGATACGATGTCTGACCAGCAGCTGTTCATAGGTCTTAAAATAATAAAATGTTAATTTTATTTTTGCTTCTATCATATTTCAAGGTTTATTAATTGCTATGATTGCGGGTTCGGTTCCACTGCTGTTGCTGGGACTAACTGGAGTAATCTACTGGAGATATAGAGGTACACACACACACACACATTTTATGCAGTCATTGTATTTCAGTCAGCAGTCAGTTTGTCTTCATTTTGCAGCACAGCAAAATGGAAAGATGAAGAGCACAGATCGAAGGCAGAAGAAACAGGTGACCAAACACACACAAATACACATACCGGTAACACACACTACATATTCTGTATTTTTATGATGATTTTTTTTGTCTGTATGTTTCTGCAGGATGATTCAGATAGAGCAAGAGAGAGAGAGACATAAAAAAGACATTTTGCTTTAATTTGATTATAAGATAATTAACATCATAAGATGTTTAGGATGTTTAACATGTTTGTAAAATCGGTGTGATGGCTTTGTAATAATAGTAATAGAAACAATCCTCAAGCAACAGTTCAGTGCAGTTACATGACTACCTTGATCAACGAAGGAGAGCAGCAATTACTTTCCCTCCGTCCTGTGTTAAAACAGATGATATTCATCTCCACAGTGTTTTAAGAGGTTCGTTAACACACAATGTGTAACATGTTTGTGTTCATACAGGAGGAGGCTGATGTCGTGTTGTATGAGACTATCAATTCAGAAACTAAGCATGACATAGGCGAGACCACGGTGTGTATCATTTCATACAGCTGTGTTTGCTATGTGTGTGTGTGTGTGTGTGTGTTTCATAGCACTGATTAACTTCTACTTTTTTTGCAGGATGATGTGATGTACTCAACTGTAGTTCACGATGACACAAGCAGAGCTGCAGCTGCACCAGTGTACAATGATGATCAGATAGTATACGCAAGTGTTAAACTGAACTAACACACACAGTCAGGCACAAAGAATTTTAAGCTTGCTCTAAATCCAAATTTTCTTGGTCACTTCCACAACCATGCACAGTAAGATGTGCAGTAAAATATTTTTAGCTTAGCTTTTACTGATTTAGCTTTTTTTTTTACTGATGTTACTAGATTTCCCATCATGCATCTCTTCATCTTAACCTGATCACTATCTACACTTGACCATCAGTGTCAAAGTGCTGACTGTGTCAGGGGTTTGGTTAAAACGCTGTAAAATGCATTATCTCAATGTCTTTAAGAGAGCTTAGCACTAACTGAATACACTGCAATCAGCTTTAGCATCACTTCCCTTAAACTGAGACGCTTTTGTAAAAAATTCTGCTAAAACAGTGCCAGCAACAAACAAACTTTTATCCACTTCATTAAGGAACGTTGACATACAGCTGCACTTTTTAAGGCTGATGAGCCATTTGCTGTTAGATGCAATCTGTCAGCCTCTACCCTACTGACCACCGGAGAGTGACTGACCACAGGAGCCCACTTGAGCTGTCGCCTCAGGCTTGCTTGTTGGGGGGTTTAGGCCGGTTATATGTAAAGTGCTTTGTGACAATGACTGTTGTTAAGAGCACTATATAAATAAATTTGAATTTGAATTTGAATTTTTTATAACAAGAGGACAATAACAACAGAAGAGGGAGAGCTGCTTCACGACGCTTCTCAGTCTGGACTCCTCAATGGTGATGTCCACTTCAGAGGTTCAGAGACTTTATGGTCTTAAAATGTCGGCTGAAGACCCAACTCTTCAATGAGCACCTAGTGGACTAACTGCTATTTTGTATTTACTTTATTTACATTACTAGTTTACTTACTTACTTATTAACCGCTAATAAACCGTTTTTGCTGTAATCAGTGTGTTGGATAGTTATTAGTGTTTATTTTATTCCTCAAAACATGCATGACTGGATCTTAACACACACTATATGTGCGAACCCGATGTATTTAAGGGTGTATTCACACCAAATACTGCTCTTAATGTCAGAGGTGGACATGGCCATGCTTCCTGAACTGACATCTGCTGTTAGTATTGACCGCTGTCAAGTCAAAAGACAGACAAAAGACACAAGTGTAGTGTGGAAGTAAAAGTGAGTGATTATTTGTCATTGTGAACACACCACACCACAGCACACAATGCACCACGACCAAATGTGACGTCTGCATTTGGTCAGTCCATCAAGGAGCAGTGGGCAGCTGACATGGGCCGCGTCCTGGGAGCAGTGTCCTGCTCATGAGTGATAACTTTACCGCTGCTGGGATTTGAACTGGCGATCTTCTAATCATGGGGTGAACGCCCTAATCATTGCCCTTAAGAAAGCCAGCAAAGATGCTGCTCCACTTGAAGCTTGAACTCACAACGTCGGCCTGACTTCACAGGAAGTACCGCGTGCTGACCGCAGTGACCGATTGCCTCAGTGACCGATTTGCTGCAACATCAAACAGACTGGCATATCTTCCTTTTTCCGTCCTCCTCTTCTTCTAGTTCTGAAATCTTGGTCTTTTTTGCTCAATCAACCACGAGTGTGCACTTCCTCAAAAGTGATTTGGAAATAAGATGTTGAAATGTTAAAACGTCTGTAAAACAGAATGAGTTTGTCTCTGTCTTGTTCAGACGTGGCACGACAGTTGACCGGTGTATGTTTAGTCCTTCTGACTAAACTCTGTCATGGTGCAGCTCAAGCAAGGATGGAGATGTGGTTTTATCTCACTCTAACTCTGCTTCACTTCTCTGCAGGTGAGTTTACTGCTTTTTAAAGATTTACACAGTAAGAAGTTCTTACTTTTGTTTACATTAAGTGTGTTTTGGAGCTCAGCCAGAATACAGTTATGATTTATTTGCTCATTATAGTTCATGTTAATTAAGTAAGTCTTATTGCAGCTGCTCATATAGACGTGGAGGAAACTAGCAACCACTTAATGTTCAAAATTTAAATGTGAAGTTGGACATTGAGGAATAAAAGAAATGATTAGTTTGAGCTGCTTGGTTGTCATCAATCCTTCACTAAAATCTTTTTAAAAAGTATCACTCATGTGTCAAAATGTACACATTAATCCACTGTTAGATTCCAATCTTCTAAAAGCATCACAGCAACACTCAACCTGTAGCCTGGAGTTATATTATACAAACTAAATTATACATTAACTTGGCACTGAGCAATTTAACAAAATTGTTGTATGAAACTGGTTTGTGGATGAAGAGTTAAATATGTGTGATAGTGATGGATGTTAACTGGTGTGTTTCTGCAGGTTGTGATCTGGTAGACAATAAGGAGACAGTCTTCATCACTGCATACACTGGAGACTCAGTACTGCTGCCCTGTTACTGCACTGATCTACACACCAAACCTGAGAGATTCATCTGGAACAAATACAATAAGACAAACAATAACTGGGACATGATTATATCCAGTGAGAGTGATCAGAAGAGAAACAGAATTCAGCTGGTTAATGTTCACTCTCCAGGAAATCTCTCTCTACTCATATCACACCTGACTGAAGAAGATGAGGGAGTGTACGTTTGTGATCCTAAATCATTTGATTTTCACAAATACATCTGGCTCACTGTGAGAGGTAAATTAATAACTTTCATCTCTATTGCAATAAAATTGATTACAATATTTATTTTATTTAATTCCTTTACAGACATTGGAAAGTTCAAATTGTTAATTGTACTTAGTTAATTAAACTTACATTATTGTAATATTCATTCGTTCGTTCATTATCCAAACCACAATTTTGTTGTACATTAAAATGTATTACTATTATTATTGTTGTTGTTGTCGTTGTTGTTGTCGTCGTTGTTGTTGTTGTTGTTGTCGTCATTGTTATGCATTGTGTTATTATTTGCGTATGTTGCGTAGAAAGAGTAATGTTGATGTGTGTTTCTGCAGGTTGTGATCTGGTAGGTAATGAGGAGAGAGTCAACATCACTGCATACACAGGAGACTCAGTACTGCTGCCCTGTTACTGCACTGAACTACGAGCTAAACCTGAGAGATTCAGCTGGAAGAAACTAAAGGAAAACAATAACTTGGACATGATTATATCCAGTGAGAGTGATCAGAACAGAAACAGATTTCAGCTGGTTAATGTTCACTCTCCAGGAAATCTCTCTCTACTCATATCACACCTGACTGAAGAAGATGGAGGATATTACAGGTGTTATATTACAGATGGTGTCTACAGAGACATCAGACTCACAGTTGAAGGTGAAATCTGATCCACATTCCTAACACAATAAAAGTCACTAAACTAACTGAATCAAACCAGCTGCTATTGCTGCACACTACAGATATCTGTGTTGAATTGCTGGATGTTAGATCATTCAACACAGTTTAAAAATCAGTTAAAATATGAATAAACTTTCCACTGAAAACAGAAATGTGTAACAGGTAACCAGGGTATGGGACCCAGTTACCGCCAAATGTACTTTAAGATCAATATTTTAGTCAAATTGTGTTGTGCATTCAGGTACTTTATTATTTCACGAAGTGTATTTTATTAATCAGTTCTGATTTGTGTTTACAGACCCTCCACAGTCTCTGCCCTTCATCCCCTTTGCTTTGGTGACTGTGGTGTTTCTCCACATTATTGTGATTTGGGTTTATTGCAGCAAGAGAAGCAAAGGTACAAACAACCCAATCAAGCAGTTTTTCATTATGTTTTCTCTTCATATGTATTTAGAAGCTGTTTTATCTGCATCACTATCAGATTCTGTGTGTAGTAAGTTTCTCTTGTTGATTTTATCCCCTCAGCTCCAGATCCGGCCAGAGTTTACTACAGCTGTACTGATGGAAGGGTATCTGTGAGGCTGCGGTAGAGAAGTGTGTTTTATGGCATATTACAGATTTGTATTTTTATAATGTTTGTAAAATGTTTTCACTGTGTTTCTCCATAATGTCTTTATTTGTTGTTGATAAGACTGTGTCTCATCCAAGTGCTTTTTTTGCCATGTGCTACAAAATGGAATTCTAAAATGTGGTGTCTTCCAAATAAAGCAAGACGTTTTCGACTGTTTAAAGGGAGCATGCATAGTTACATGTTTCAACCTCTTTTGGACTAAGTATTGTGATTGTATAACTTATGACTGATGTTAATTTACATTCAGCTCCTTTAAGAGCTCTGTAGATACACTGGAGCAATGACGTGTCCAAACATAAATTTTTATTAATCCAGTTAAACAAATGAATTATTATTACAGTTGCTGATGAGGATTGGACAAGCCAAATGGTTAAAAGAAATATGTTTACAAGTGGGAATGTCAATGAGTATTATATGAGTGAATCTGTAGAATGGATAGAGTTGTAGTCAAGACCACCTAAACTGAGACCAAGTGCTGACTGAGACCAGAGTGTGTTGAAACTGAGACAAGACCAAGACTCTGAAGGGCTGAGACTGAACCAATGCACCTTTTACACTGACAAATAAGTGGAATATGCAAAGCTTAAGCAGCATGTTTATTCAACATTTCTCTCTTACATAACTATGAGGAAATAGCTTCACTGGTAGCCGTTTTCCAAGCTGATCGCATCATATGTTAAACTCATATGGCAGAACACTCCTCAAGACCAAACTCACCCCAAGCATAAGGGGGTAGCTGCTAAACACCACGGTCGGCAGTAACATCACTGGTTGCACTTGAAGTGTGACGTGTTAAGGCATCAGTATAACGGACGTGGACGTGACAGAGGTCTCGAACTCTTCCTGGCTGTTCTACAGTGTCTTCTTCTTCTTCTTCTTCTGTAGGTTTTTTTGGCAGCTTGCAGACTTAGTGCATTACCGCCATCTACTGGACTGGGTTGTGATCACCTTGGGACGTCAAGGAAAAAAAAAAAAGGGAAACCCTAAATTCTTCTGGCTAGTTGTGCTTTTTTCAGAAAAACTGAAAAAAAAAACTTTATCACTGCTTTGGTTGTAGACTGTGTTCCAGGCAGACTCAATAGATTCTTCAACGTAACAGAGTTTTTCGTAACCCTCCTTAACTGTTCTCTCTCTCCAGAGTACTGCCTACATGTCAGAAGTACATGCTTCACAGCTTCCATCTCTCCACAATGTGTACACATTCCAGTGTCATGTTTTCAAGCCTGTGTGCCCTAACCTCAGTCTGGTGATCCAGGTTTCCTCTTGTCGTGGAAGTGATCCGATTTTCCTAACTGTTACCTTTGGCTGAATGTCATATAAGTGCCTACCCTTCTCCCTCTTATCCCATCTTTCTTGCCAGAGTTTATGGATCCCATCTTTGATTATTGCTTTAAATTCTGATTTACTAAGTGGAACCTTCTACTCCATTCGTTCTAAGTGCTTCTTTTGCCAACTGATCTACCTTCTACAGTGTCAAATCTGAATCTTATATTTGTAAGGATTTACATAATCAGATGTACTTACTCATTCACGCATCACCTGCTGTTTGATTTCTGGACCACTTTAACATGGAAGATTCATTCCTAGATTTTGCTCTAAATTCTTTGGGCTCTTTGATTCAGAAGCAAGTGCTGGACGGAGTGTTTGAATTGGGCTTTGTGTAGGTTGCACCCGTGTTGCTTTTTTATTTATTTCTTTGCGCACGTTGTATGAGAACATGTATATCCTCCATGTTGGAGTACAGTTAGAGGTAATTAACATGTAGAGGTAAAGCTTATCTGTTTACGTTACTAGTTTTCTAGTCGTCAAAATTGCAGTGTTCATTCAGCCATGGAAGAGACAGTAAAACTCTGTCTAGTGCTTCGGTGACGTGTAACTTCAAACTTTTTGACACATTAAGTTGAATCGACATGCTTTCATACACCAATACAGTCTTTAATTACTCACCCCTTGTTTGACGACTCTTCCTCAACCTCCTCTTCTATTTCTGTCCACTGTGGCTTCACGTGTCTTTTTTTTTTTGCTTAATCAACACCACTCGCCTCATACTTCCTCTAAAAACAGTTTCACGATGATGACATGTTAAGACGTCAGTATAAAGGAACTAATTTGCCTTCATCCTGTTCAGAAACGGCACGACCAGTGTGTTAGTTTGTCTTCTGAGTAAAGTCTAGTTTATATTTCAGTTCAGTAAGGATGGAGAAGTGTCTTTATCTCATTCTAACTCTGCTTCACGTCTCTACAGGTGAGTTTACTGCTTTTATAAAGTTTTACATGATCAGATGCACTTGCCTTTGTTTACATTAATGACTTATATAAGTTGTAATTACATGATTATTGGAGGTCTTGAACTCTTCCTGGCTGTTGTTGGCTGATCTACACTGTCAAATCTAAATCTTTTGAGCACTTTATTGTTAGTAGAGAAATGTGCGAACAGAGTTGAACAAGGAAGTAACTAGACATCATAAATGGTGTGTTTGATGATGAGGACAGATGTTAATGAGCTCATATCAACTTAGTTTGCTACACGTCATACTTTAAGTTCATACTTTGTTTATAATGTAGTAGTATTTGGTGTATGTGTTGAAACATTGAACGCTGAAACAGACAGAAGAGGAAGTGTTTACAAGAAACTATTGCATCAGTTTGGTGTGGTGTGTGTGTGTGTGTGTACGTGCATGTGTCTGTGTGTGCATGAGAGCAAGGGTTACATGGGCTTATATCATGTGTCCTTTGCACACATTGTTTGCACAAATCACGTATCACTAAAACTAAGTTAATAATATAAAATAATAATCAGTGTTTGCTGGATTGTAAAGAAAATGTTACATCCACATGTGCTGGACTGTGTGATAGTGATGGATGTTAACTGGTGTGTTTCTGCAGGTTGTGATCTGGTAGAGAATAACAAGATGGTCTACATCACTGCATACACAGGAGACTCAGTACTGCTGCCCTGTTACTGCACTGAACTACGAGCTAAATCTGAGAGATTCATCTGGAAGAAACATAATGAGGCAAATAATAACTGGGATGTGATTATATCCAGTGAGAGTGATCAGAACAGAAACAGATTTCAGCTGGTTAATGTTCACTCTCCAGGAAATCTCTCTCTACTCATATCACACCTGACTAAAGGAGATGCAGGAGATTACAGGTGTGAACTTGAAACAAGTGGTTTATATGTCAGACTCACTGTGAAAGGTAAAATAATATTTTTAGATCGATCTTACTACAGTGATATATTCATTTTATTCTAAATAAACTATGAAAAGTATGAAAATCTATTATTATTATTATTATTATTACAGTAGTAGTAGGATTCTCCACTAACACAGAGACTCTTATATGAACATTTGTAAGGTAGTTAAGTATAATGTACTTCTTCTATAATGAACTGTTGGTCGGCCATTTGATCACGATGAGTAAAATGCAAATTTCTGCTCTTTTGGTTGAGGCTGTATATGTATATGTAAGTTTCCAAACCGTAAAAATAACTCTAATGAACTTCATTCCTAAGCACAAATAAAGTAATATGTTCGTGTGTGTTTCTGCAGGTTGTGATCTGGTAGGTAATAAGGAGACAGTCTCCATCACTGCATACACAGGAGACTCAATACTGCTGCCATGTAACTGCACTGAACTACGAGCTAAACCTGAGAGATTCAGCTGGAACAAATACAATAAGATCTGGGATGTGATTATATCCAGCGAGAGTGGTCAGAACAGAAACAGATTTCAGCTGGTTAATGTTCACTCTCCAGGAAATCTCTCTCTACTCATATCACACCTGACTGAAGAGGATGGAGGAGATTACAGATGTTCTATTACAAATGAGAACTACAGATACATCAGACTCACAGTTGAAGGTAGATCTGTGGTCTTTAATGTAGAACACCAAAATTCAACATGTGTATCATTCAATATGTGTGTATAGTTATTGGAAAATGGGGATGTGGTTGTAGTACTTTGGCCTGTAATCAGAGTTAACCTCTTTTATTCTGAAAAACCTTCTCTTCCACAGTATATAAAACTGTCACCATTCCAATAGTTAATCCAAATGGTGGTTGGAACGATCCTGAGAAAGCGACAACTTCACCTTCCAGCACCTTCTCCTCTCAAAGTGGCACAACATCATCTCCAGGTACGATGTTTGACCTCCTGCTCTCCATATGTCTTAACATAAATATATTTCATTATGGGATGGTGTTGAGCAGCACATGTTGTTATCCGGTTTTTACTCCACACACATTTTCAGAATGCTACTCAAGTGTTTGTGCTAGAACATCGTTCCAGCTTCAAAATGTGTGGCCTATGGCAGCGTGAGGTGCTTGTACACACGTTTTTGATACGTGCACTCGTTCATAAGGTCTATCCATTTTTTGTTTGTTTTTTTCCTCCATATACACTGTAATCCCGGATTAGTTGAGTTTACTAGAAATTCGCGAGTAAACCCGTTCCCCTCAAAGCACTTTAGCTTTTACACATTCTGAAACTAAACAGATTAAGTTGTATTGACATGGACAATCATTAGTCTTTACTAAAAATGATAAGTTCACTTAACTAATTTTCTTTGCATCCCCAAGTTGTTTGAAATAACTATTTTAAGCTAAACTTTGAAATACATTGTATTTATCACTACTTATATTCATTTGTTAATATAAATAATGTGGTTTCAAATGTAATTAATACCATTTTGTTTTTGTAATAAATACTTTAAACAAAATTGTATGGACGAAAAGCAATAAAACATTTAAATGTTCAGAAAAACATTTATTTTATTTTTTTTTTCCAAAATAGTGCAAGATAACACTCTGCTGTATTGCACCAACCAGACAAGTAAAGTCATTCCTTAAAATGGCATAGAAACTATTTTAACCACTTTTTCATTTGACTGAATAAAAATAAACACATCATTGACAAAATATCTGCTACATTCTGAAAATTCAACACATCCAGTCAGGCATTTCAACAAGCATCTTGAACTAGTATGGAAGTCACATGAACTGTTAATTTAGGTTTAAAGAACATCATTATGCAGTCCTGTGCATACTCTGCTGCATTTAACCCTAAACCTGTAACCAGGCAGAACTAGGCAGACAGAACAGATAGTGTCACTGGTAGCTGAAGAGTAGTCAAAGGGGACTTGTGTGTGCGTGTTTTAATATATGCTAGTCAATGTGCTGAAGTATCTTTGTTATGACCTTAAAGGGTTAGTTTGGATATTTAGAAGTCAGCTTCAACTCTAAATTATCAAACTGTAGATGTCTATACTTCCACAAGAGACCATTGTTAAATGTTTTATCAGCTGAGCTAAATTATGTGTGATGACACTGCAGTTTATCAATCTGAGACAAGCCGCAGCTTTACAGTTAAGGAAACTATTTCACAGAACCTGACTTTTAAATATCCAAACTAACCCTTTAACTTTAAATACTAACATACATACAGAACATATGGTGCTTACACACTTTCATTGTATGCTACAAAAAAAACCACATTGGTATCTAAATAATTGCATATTTGCAAGAGGCACAGCAAAAATTATTTGTGTGGCAAGGGCCTCCCTTAAGAACACCAAACTGTATAATGAGCCACACTCACACCTTGACTTTGGCCACATCGGAAAGTGACTGAAAATTATGAAGTTATGGCTGTTCACGGTAGACTTGACACAGCATTTCTTTACATTACTTTCTGATGAATCTTTGAGAAATGGACTTTAAGAGCATTAATGGAGTTAAATGTGCACAAACATTCTTGGTGTAAGCAGGGAAAGGGTATGGTTGTACTGTAGCTCCCATGTTTTAACCGGTAATGTTTTAACAGGTAACCTCTCTGATACAAACTCACAGTACTTCCACTTCATCTTCACAAGAACCTGCAAAGCAGAAAATGAGCAAACTATTAGCTCAAGCTGCAGTAACGTTAACCTGACTGACAAACCAATGTTGTCGGTAAATAACGAATCACTGTGTTAACACCCGAATAATATTACCGTGGTGTATTACAGTAACGAGATGGCTGCACACGTTTAACAGTTTTACTGGAACAAGTGGCTCACTACACAGGACAGGCAGCAGGTTCGCGCGTCTGGCTCTTACACCCGGAACATGCACAATAACATCACTTAAAAGTATGGTGAGCCTAAGAGCTCAATATACCACAATTACCACGGTAGCCCTGCTAACGGCCACGTCCTTTGCAAAGTTTGTTACATTAACAGTGTTGATATAAATGCAAGAATCACCTCTGACTCCAAACACGGAGCATTAGCTACAAGCACATGCACGCACGTTATTGTAAACAATGACTGAACCGACAGATAACCGTCTTCTTAAGACATAGCTGAGGTTAGCGTTTAGCTGTCTGGGCTGATCTTACGGGTCTATTACGTAAGATATAAAATTTAACACTCTCCAGCTTTCTTCTAATTCCTGTCCGGACAAACTCCAGTGCTCACTCCTCAGCGCGGCGCGTGAACAGAGGCCTCGAGACGCGGTGATATTTGAACAGAGCCCCGCCACCTCTGACAGTGACGTAACATGTTGAGTTATCTTTACTAATCATGATTATTGCACTGCACAATGTTGAAAACTATTACAAACAGCGTATCCTGGTTTAGTAATTAGACACTGTTTTTACAAAACAAGAAAGAATAATTAATCATTACTAAATAGTTTATGTTGAAACAAAATCCGGGTTTACAGTGTATGTACATGAAGCTCAAATTTCGACAGCTTACTGCCAAGCTGCTGCACAAAGCCACCAAATTCCACATGATTTAAGAACCCATGGCCCTCTCCACATAACCGTCATTATCACGTAACCGTCAATATCCACACTCATCTTTTACATCCTGTTTTTCAGATGTTTATTTTTCTCAAAGGAACCCATTCGTTTTTTCCCTGTGGGATTTGAAAGCTTTCTTTCACCTGTTTATCACACGACAGTCAACACGGTTCTTATTCCACCTCAGACCACCTCACTGAACACACCTCTCAAACTGTTCCCACCTGCACTCGTCTTTTTTACACTATTATCATCCCTCGTTCTTTCCCCATTCATTTCAATGTGTTTTGATCAAAGTCTTTCTGCTCGGCCACAAAACTTGAGCACTCACATTGGCATTTTCTTGCGGAAATCATCTCTAGTTATTTTTGCTATTTTATATCATTAGAAACGTTTTTTGACCTCAAGCTTATTGGTTTGGTTGCTGCTGGGGCTCTGCTGCTGTTACTGGGACTTATTGCCGTGATCTGTTGGAGATTTACAGGTACACACACACACACACACACACACACATCCCTCTTTTATCTGCAGTCCTTGTATCTCAATTAGTTTGTCTTTATTCTGCAGCACAGCGAAAAGGCAAAATGAAGAGCACAGATGGAAAGCAGAGAAGAAGAGGCCAGGAGACACAGGTGACCACACACACACACTAAGTATAAACACACACTCATCCATCCATCCATCCATTATCCAAACTGCTTAATCCCAACTGGGGTCTCGGGGAGGACCGGAACCTATCCCAGGAACTGCGAGGCGAGGATCAACCCTGGGCAGGCACTGAAACACACCGCAGATAAATACACACACACACACTATATATATATATATTTTTTACAATGGATCATTTACTTTTGCGTGTATATATATTTTGCAGGAAGATCCTGACGTTCTCTATTCAGCTGTAACAGAAAACATCACCGGCACAGCTGAACACACACAGGTGAATTGATGTGTGAGAGAGAGAGGAGGAGAGAGAGGGAGATCTGAATATTTGGAAGTTTTTAACTTAAATTGTGCTCTTTTATAATCATCAATATATTGATTTAATGTGTGTGTAATAGATATTCAATTAAAACAACTATTACATATTGACATCCTTCAAATTGTCTAATTAAAAATCTGCAATAAACCGACTAAACTTTTATTAATATTAACGCTTTAACTTGATCAGTGAAGGAGAACATTTCCCTGCGTCCAGTGTTATAACAGGTGATATTCAGCTCCACAGTGCTCAAGAGGTTCATTCACACACAGTGTGTAACATGTTTGTGTTCATACAGGAGGAGGCTGATGTCGTGTTGTACGCCACTATAAATTCAGAGACTAAGCGCACAAAAAGAGAGAAAAAGGTGTGTATCATTTCATGCAGGTGTGTTTGCTATGTGTGTGTTTCATAACACTGATTAATTTCTACATTTTTGCAGGACGATGTGACGTACTCAGCTGTGGTTCACGGTAACACAAGCAGAGCTGCAGCTACACCAGTGGACAACAATGATCAGATAGTATACGCAAGTGTCAAACTAAAATAACTCACACACTCTTCTGTCATCTTTTTATAACTATATGCTTGATTTTTACAAAGTTGATCCACTTTTTTCACTTTTTACTGTGATTAGATTTCTGTTTGTCTTAATCATTATACACTTATACATGTATAGGGCAGTTGGTGCCGTAACACTCAGGGAGTTAGACCACTGCTCATTCATGGATGAATCAAAGGCAGAGATCACGCTGCTTTAGTTTGTGTAAAAGGCTGTAACAGGTCAATGATTTTTGTAAAATGCTGTAACAGGTTGGTAGTTTGTGTAAAATGTTGTAAAACACTGAAATGTTAGGGGTACAGGTTTGTGAATGCACAGTTTTGTGAACAGCAAAAAATGCACAAATATTAAAAGACTATATTGTAAACGCAATTCTGCAAGCAAAAGAAAATTGCAAATAAAATTACAACGTGACTTGTTAAAGTGTAGAGGCTGATTTGGTTAAAAATGTAACTGTAATCTGATTGTTTTCTCAGCGACTGTGACAGACTTGTCTTACAGGTATTCTGTTTATGCACATAAGTAGCTTGTTAGTTGTATAGGTCAGTTGATGTTATTAGAGCTTCACCACTTCACTGTTCACTCGTCAATCTTCACTGTTCCATCTCCATCAGCAGAGCTGCAGTGTCTTACGACTCAATCTGCTGCTGGAAGAATAAAATATAGCATTCTACTTTTCAACATTCTGATTGATTTTATTTAAGCTGATTTATCAGTAGGGATGCATGATTATATCGGAATCGTATCGGAATCGTCCGATAATTGTTTTTTTAAGTCATCTGTATCAGACAGGTGCTTAGATTTGCTCGATATTTCCAGTTGGTATTTGATGACACATTTGTGACTCTGCACGGCAAAACCAGTCGTTTGTCGCAAATTTTCAAAATTGAGTTATGTTTTCAGGAAAGGGCATAAATCAAGCTTCAAAGCGATACCTATATGGAATGAATGGGACGACATATGACTGAGATATCAACATTCAAAGGAGTCGGGTTTCTCCTGTCACGCCATGTGAGAAACGGAGAAATCTGCCTTTGAAGTCGACTATCGCCGTAGCACTCACAGACGCTTGGTGCGGTCGCGGCTACGTTTGCATTAACGCTAGCCTACGCTGCATTCACAGCCACACGGATAGCCTACCTGCGTTAGGTTAACTGAACTCGGGAGACGAAGATGGATTCCGGAGAAATATCTTCACGCTAGTCAACCAGTGGATTTACCGTAAATATTGAAGTAGAGCGGTCAAAACAGAAACTTTTAACATTCTGCTGGAATTGAATTCCTCACCTCAAGAAAGTCACGTTTTTAGGATGAAAAGGGTAAGTTTTTCAGCCAAATTTATTCACAACAGTACAGTATAGACCTTCCACTGTTTCAAAACACTACAAACAAAAAATCCAACATTTTACCCCACGCAACATAAACGCTCGTTTTTCTCGGAAACCTCCCATGCGACAAGCGACTGGTTTTGCCGTGGAGGGTCACATTTACTGTATACTAGAAAGGTTATGCTTATGCCAGGTATGTTCAAAGTCTGAGGTAGGATTTTATACATCCCATGTCTTCTGTCTAAAGAGGTTTGGATCAACTCTGCCTGCACATGGGGTAGGGGTGTTTAAATGAATCACATTATCGGTCACATAATCGAGACATGGATCCTTACTTAAATCAAATATTTCATAAAACTTCACAAAATTTCCCCACAGGACAGATGACTGTCACGTCTGCGCCTCCTCCCCGACGCCCGGGCTCGCCGGAGCATTGAACGTGAGGTTTGATGTGTAGCGTCGGGGTTGTCATGGTAACGGTGCGTCTGTCCCTTTAAGGAGTCCCCGCTTGTCACTTCCGGGTTGGTTGCGTCGTGGTGATGGTTTCCCTTTCCCACTGTGTTTCACCTGTTCGTTATTTATGAGACAGTGCTCATTGGTTTGTTTTTCAGTTAATTCCTGATTCCTGTATTATTTAACCAGACCGATCCGGCTGTTATTTGTTCGTTCTCGAATTCTTCCCTCAGCTCTGGCAACCCGCTAGCCCAGGGGCTACAGCCACCTAGCCGCGAGCTAGCGCTATGCTAACGGCTAACCTCCGCACCGCTCTCCACTGGACTACGCTAGCTACAGCTAGCCCACAGCTAACCGCGATCTCCCGGGCGCTTCTGTGCGCGGCCGGCCTCCGTTTTTCCTCCGGCTCGGACTCGGTGGCAGGAGCCATCAGACTGGTTGTGGGTGAGGGGACTGCCTTGAATTCTCGTTTTGTGTTTATGAACGCTGTAAATAAACGCACCTTGCATTCTATTCCCGCATCTGCGTCTCTCTCGCTCCCGGCACGCGAACCAGGACTATGACACAAAATAAAAAGTAAAATGCGCCCATAAAGTCATTGTTGGTGATAAATTGTCACATTAATTTCATTATCTTAGGCATAGCAGTGGGTTTAAAAACAGGCTGATGAATACATTGTTGAATCTGTCTCTAAAATAGTCATTGAATTGAGTCACTTTTGTAGGTAAAAACAGGTGTTTAACAACCTGTTAAAAATACACCAGAATGCAGAAAATGGCATCTAATTCATTCAAATTTTTAATGACCCCCCACCACCCTCTTCTGAATGCCTCTGATGCCCCTGGTGCACGCACACAGACAGGGGAAGAGAAAGGCCTCCACATGCACACAAATACACACACACACACACACACACACAAATACATGCAAATACATAAATACATGCACCCACATATGGGGTGCGACAGACCTGCAAACACACACAGGGAGAGAGACAGTGAGAGATAAAGATCCACACACACAAATGCAAGCACACTTACAACCAGGAAGAAAAAAACCTGCGCACACACACTCACACAAACAGAAACCCACGCGGCTTGAGCTCACTATGGCCTGGCTATAAGATGAAATATGCACAAAGCCGTATTATGAAATGAGATGTAATAACTCTCAGTTAACATAGCTTTAAATGGGGACTTTTGTGCTTAATTTTCTTGATGGATGAACTGTTTTTTGCTGGATCCCTGAGTTGATTAGCAAACATAAGCAAGGCGTTTAGCAGCAAGGCGTTTAGCAGCAAGTTGTCTAGCGTGACACTGTAAGATATAAGAAGGAAACAAAACAGAGCTTACCTTCAGAGAAATGAAGCCACATGAGAAAATATAAGCACATGAACATGTTTTGCGTCTTTTGCATGTTTCCAAACTGCTCTTTCTGCAACACTGTGCGAGTCTAACTGAAAGTCTTCGCTTCTGCTTCAGCCACTAAATTAAATGCAGGAAAAGGAAATAAAACTCTCACACACTTTAAGCAAAGTTTAACACTGCATCATAAAATAAAAAAGTTTTACTACCCCTTTTCTACACATGTACACTTTTGCTTCGTAACGTGACTGAAATGTCAGTCTTGTGTGTAGCTCCAAAAACACCACTTTAGCCACAACTGACTTAAATAAGAACTGAATTCACACTCATTTACATAAACAGATTCCAAAACCACACTGCAAATGAAATGAGTAAGCGTGGAACGACATGGCAAAGTTTTATGCCTGATACGTTCATACTGTTGTTCGTAAAATGTTTGGCTTATCAAAGCACGTAGAGTAGATATTTTTATGTTCTCTTTTCTGCTACCGCTCCTTTCCCTTCCATAGATTTCATTCAACACAATTTCTCCGCTCTATTACTCATGCATTTCTGCAGCTTAACTGGGCGAGTGTCACAGTGTTAACTACTACTTCCTCTTTCTCATTAGGCACGTTCTTCCAGTTGATTGTGACAAAATAAACTTACAGTACGATGTTTGACTTAAAGGAGCCACAAGAAAATATACTTTTCTTATCTCTACCATTTCATAGTTTGACAAAAACAGAAATAGCGACAGCAAATAAATGTGTGCAGAAACAACGCACAACTTCCCGAGTAGTATTTGTTTGAAACTAAAGTTTTACATTAAAATGATGATAACTGCTAAAGAATATCTCACTCTCTGTCTCACATATATACATTTATATGCATATCTCATACACTCTCACACCTTTGTATCTCCAGTAGACGACCGCTCGGAATCCCAGCAGTAGTAAAAAATGTAAACATTAGAAAAAGTGTAAACGTTGACACAAACTGTTGTGAGATTGAGGAAGTAAACCACTGACCATCTTTGTATCTATTTTTAATATCCTAAAACAAGTGTACTTCCTCTTTTGATGCAAGGTCAGTCTTTTAAGTTAAAACCTTGTCTAGGAACTGTATTTGGGTGAATGTGTTTGTATAAAACCAAACCAGATCATCAAATCCATAAAACTGTTCAACTTTCTGACTGCCATCACAAAAAGTCAGCTCTCAACACACTTTCCCACTAACTTTGTAGTTGCTAAAAATATAAATGCATTCTTTGATAATGTTCTAAAATGGTGCAATAATATTGTGAAATCAGTGGAAATGTAAGGTCAGTATATTATTGGTAACTAAACGTTAATGACGTGTAGCACAATGAAAAGGAGTCAAAAAGCCTGAAGTCTCACCAGGAAAACAGCAGGTCCACAGCACATTGTGACAACCGTCCACACACCACAATGCTGTAAATACACACTCGCCGTAGAGCTGATCGATAAACATAACACAACACAGCACAGTAAGCTACACACCCTTTTCACAACTTGACTCCAGTAATGCTGATGTTCTACTAAGTTTAAACTGGCCGCTTGTATGTGTGAATGTCTCATCCCTTTTTCACACTGAGTCAGTGCATTTACTGAAAGTCTGATCTACATATAGGAGCCCCACGTTCATATGAGCTAGAGCTGTAATATTCGCTTCCTATTTAGGATTCGGCTCCCTCTTAGTCACTCACTAAACTGATCCTGGGGTGCGAGTGACTTGAGTTAGTATTGCCAAATCGCCAGCTGAATCATTGGTTTTTCACAGAAGAAAGTATATGTGGCTTGTGATGAGAATGAATGCACTTCCAAATAAATGACAAAGTATTAAGACAAGGCTACCAGAGCGGCAAAAAATTATTTTTAAGTAGAGGAAGTTAACCGGCAGATTCACTCATGACTGTACGTGCTTCGTGCCACGCTACTGATTCGACTTGCTTGGGTAAGCGATTCAGATTTGACTGTATTTTTCCAGCTCTAGAGGAAGTTAACTGATGGATTCACTCATAACTAACCCGCGTCATGCTACTGATGCGACACCAGTACCGTAGTCTACAACGAGGATTCAACTCTGTAGGAAGTTCTTATGATCCCTCATTTGACTGTGGAGGTGCAAACAAACTGTAAGTTATGAGATGTTTAGCAGCTATACTTGCTACTACGGCAGTATTGATCTTGTAATGAGTTTGAAGTGATAATAAGAGGTACGTACCTGATGGGGTTTATATTTTAGTCATGGTGTAGTTAAGACTCCATGGATTCAGGTTGATGGAGATTTCAGATTCGTCATATATCGCACAGCCCTAATATTAGCAGCAAAAGACTAACACAGACACCAAAAATCTATTTTTTATTGTTTTTAACATTTACAACATGAGGCCTTAGCAACAGAAGAGCACTTCCACTGAACTAAGACTCACTCACCACACCGTTATTTCTTAAAACTGTCACTTCCCTTTTTGTGGTTTTCACATGTTCACCGCTTCCTTCTTTCTATATCTTCATACTTTCTCCTTCTAAACCAAGTAAAATTGAACAAAGACAGCTTTGATAACAATGGAAAAATATTAGTGTGTAATGTCACTTAAGTTTTGAGTATAATAAATAAAATAATAAGATTACAGAAATAAACACAAACTAAGGTATCTCATGAGCGCAGTGTATTTTTGATGTTGTAAAAAGGTTTGGGGAGATATATTGGTTGGTTGAGGTTTGTCCGAACCACAGGATGAAGTCATGGTTTTCATGGTGTACTGGACAGCGAAAATATTGCCAAATGAACGCTTTTCCTGACCACTTCCAGCTTCAGGACCATGGACAGCAGCTTCATACGCCAGAACAGCTGTATAACACGTACGACAGGATTTTAGTCTTCCCGGCCCATGTTCAACTCTTTTTGTGAGCTGAAGAGGCAAATTAACCCCGTCTAGTTACTTCTGTGTCGATATTACGTGACTAAAACACTCATGATATGCAGAAATTACCTGCATATTTTTGGCAATGGAACTTTATTTACATGACACATTATCACACACATGGATCCTTCAGTGTTCTTTACAGATGTAACTAAATATTTTAAAATAACTCCAAAAAGAAATTACGTTTTTATCTATAAAATGTAACCTTGTTTTAATCATCAAACTTCAACACAGGGTAGAAAAACATTTATTATGTTAAACCTGAGCACTGTCAAGTTTACAACAGAACATTACATTTCCCCAAAACAAAGTAGTTTGATCTAGAAAAGCACTAAAGTTGATCTAAGTTCTGTTATAGCCTGTTGGATATAAAACTGCATAAAAATGGTGGCATTTATTTACATTGAAATATTTTATATATTGTTTTGCTTACTGCATGTCCCAAAAGAAACGGAGTGTTTACCGGAATGCTGAAATTGTGTTACGTCAGTAGTTGATGTTTGTTGAAACTGGTCTCTACTACAAATTCACTGCTCCATCTCCAGCAGTTGAGCTGCAGTAAACTCTGTCAGGATCTGATGCAGTTAAAACAAAAACCTTAATTTCAAACAAAGAGTTTAATAACGATACATAGAGATAAATTTGTTTATTGATACCTTTGGTTCTTTTGGTGCAATAAACCACAGCCACAATAATGTGGAGAAACATCACAGTCACCAAAGCAAAGGGGATGAAGGGTTGAGCCTGTGGAGGGTCTGTAAAAACAACATCATTTAGATGTTATAAACTGTTCTAATGTGTGATTGAAAATTTTTGTTAATTCTTTAGTGCACATGCACGTGTTAATATTCTACATATGTTCAGTTGGAGTCACAGTGCCACATGTTTCCACAGGAGGAAGAAATGTTATGGACGGAGTCGTCTGTCTGTTTTGCACATTGATTCCTGTCACATATAGATGACACTATATTAAAATAAGTCAAAAGCATACAGTCCATAGCAATATCTTAATGTAAATTTCACCATAAGCCTAGAATCTTTGCAATATTGAAAGTTATTCTAAAATTGAAAATTGCAAAATAAATGAATTAAATAAAATGTAAAAAAAAAAAGTGTTCAGGGATTAATCTGTCTTAGATCTAGATCTCACTGTTCTCTTTTACTATTGTATCTACTGTACTTTATTAATTTTTCTTGCCGTATTCTCTACACTGAGAGTGAATTTATGCTTTCTAAAGGACTGTGAATTGAACCTGCACTTGTGGACTAGTAGTGTCCACTAGTGACATCTACTGATAAAAGAATGTTAAAGCAGCCAAAAAATACCTAATTATGACTCACACACACAGTACAAATATGAATTCATCAAAGAATTATGAAGGGCCTGATTATTTTTTGATACCACTTCTAAAACCAACAAAACTCATTTAATGAACTTCTCTAATTCTATACTGTCTCTTAACTTGATATTGTTATGATCATTTATACTCTCTGCCATATTTCACTGTCCAATATTACATTCTCCTACTCTGTCTGCTACAACGCTACACCGTTCACTGCTGTGCAGCTGCACACGCCACGTTAAAATTGTTTCATTTCACTTTAAACCAGTCACATTGCACCTGTTATCTGTCTTCAGAATAATTTTGTAAACTCAGGTAAAACTTCACTACATATTCTTGCCTTCTGCACATAGGTAGCTTTATTGTAATATAAGAAATAGTTTATCTTTTATCTTTATTTGCCTTTATCTCCTTTTTTTAAGTCTGTTTAAGTTTGTATTTGTATCTCTATTTTATTTGAATTTTTGCCTAAATTGCACAGTCATAAGAGTGGATCAGGACACATTTCACTGCATGTTGTACCTGTATAATTTGCATGTGACAAATAAAAGCATCTTGAATCTTGCATCTTGAAAATGTCATTCATGTGGTTTACGTTGACACAATCCTTCTTGCTTAACAAATCTCAATTTCAAACACTAATGATCTGACCCTTAAGTATCCTGTCGTGGGATTCCTGAATATTTACATGTGCTCTTGAAATTCCTCTAAATAAAGGTTCTACACCTCATTCTCCTCCCCATCCCTGCCAAACCTTAACGTTTCTTGGACGGACTTATCTATTATACTTGATTAAAATCGGTACTATTTTAGTCATTAGTTGGAACTGTACGTTCTTTTCCAATGCTGATGTTTGACCGGACTGGTAAAGGTACCACTGAGGTACTCATGAGCAAGGTACCGTCCCCAAGCACTGCTCCCCCGGATGCTGTTAATTTCAGCCACCCACAGCTCCTTCATGGAGGGGTCAAATGCAGAGCTCAGATTTGCTCTTGGAGAGCTGTGTGGTGTGTTGTGTTGTGTTCACAATGACAAATAATCACCCACTTTCACTTTAAAAGTAAAACCTACAGGTGTATTATGATTTTATTTTAGTTTGAGGTAACGATATACTGTATATCTCAGAAACACCTGAAATATTAATGTACCTTCAACGGTAAGTTTGAAGTCTCTATGTTCACGCTGATCAGTGTTACACACATAGTCTCCCTCGTCCACTTTAGTCAGGTGTGATATGAGTAGAGAGAGATTTCCTGGACAGTGAACATTAACCAGCTGAAATCTCTTCCTGTACTGTTCACTCTCACTGGATATAATCACGTCCCGCTCGTCTTCGAAAGTCTTGTTGTGTTTATACCAGATAAATCTCTTGGGTTTGACGTGTAGGTCGGTGCAGTAACAGGGCAGCAGAACTGAGTCTCCTACATGTGCTGTGACACTCAATTCGCTTCCATTGCCCACCACAGTGCAGCCTACAGAAGTAGATATTTCTATAATAAGATACTCAACAAATACTCAATATTTTTATATTGTTATAAATAGTGCTGGGCAATTCTTCAAAAACGTATTTAATTAATAATAATTGAGTAAACAGTGGAATTTAAAGTTCCATCAAAGGTTCTTTGACGTATTTTAACATTAAAAAAAAGTTTCCACAATAGTTACTTTCCCTGGTAACTAGTTACTTTAATAACGCTGTACCCCAGTTAATCACTCAGTTATTTTCTGGGGAGAAGTAACTAGTAACTATAACTATTTTCTTTTTAAAAGTAACAACACGTAGTCTCTAACAGCAATTGTGGCCACTGTGAAATTTATTATATTAGAAATAGTTATATTTAGTGGTGTGCAGATGAAGCTTCATGCACCATTTGGGGTAAAGTTACCACTGAGGTACTCACGAGCAAGGTACCGTCCCCAAACACTGCTCCCCGGGCGCTTGTTAGCTGCCCACTGCTCCTTCACGGATGAGTTAGATGCAGAGGTCACATGTGGTTGTGGTGCACTGTGTGCTGTGCTGTGCTGTGGTGTGTTCACAATGACAAATAATCACTCACTTTCATTTGCTGTAGGTTTTGGCACCACTGGAGCGCGCTCGAAACTTGAAGAGAATGACAGTCAAAAGGCAACACTTTTAACCCTTTTCTTAAAGACAATAGTGCCATCTAGTGCTGCCAAAACCTACAGTAAACGGCTCATGAAGCTTCATCTGCACATCACTAGTTATTTTTTCTGCACAAAACATTATCAGTGAACTTTTATGGCAAAAGAAACAATAAAAAGCCAAAAAACTAAGTAATCCTTCATTAATCAAGATAAAATGTTCAGTTAATATAAGAATACTGATTTGAGGTCACAGTGCTCAGCCTAGTTATGAGATTTCGAGAGAAAGCTTTCCACTCACCTTCAGTGAAAAGAACGCCGAAGAGGAGAAGACACAAAGTCAGCCACATCCCAAGATGAAAACAGTAACTACACACACACACACAGTTACTATGGCAAATATCGGAAAAATATGCAACTACATGTTGCGACGCACAACCTAGAGGATGTCTATTCTAAATAAAGCCCCGAGCTCTACTCTGCTTTGAGCACTGGCAGCTTCGTCCGTCTCAGTAAAGCCACACCTTCACTTCCTGCTGACGCAAAGATAAAGAGGAGCGAGAGAGAGCTATATTTGTGATGTACTTCCTCTGACTCATATACTGACTACAAATAAATCACTCTACAGCTATAACTAACCCAATACTTAACATAACATCAGTAAGTTTTTTGAGTATTTTAGCTTCTCAAATAAAATCTGAAATTCTCTGTGAAATTTTTACCCTCAAACCTTTGAGATTATTTCTGACCTGAAAGTGCATCATTTCCTATGACGTATTGTCTCACACTGCCTCAGTTGCACTACGGCCCAGCTAAAAGACGTAACTGGTGAAACCATGTGCATGCACGTCTCTTTCTTTCTCCCTGCCTTCCACACGTTTGTGTTGGTTTTGTTTTTAATACGTTAATGATTGCATTTTGTATGATTTTCTGTAATGCTCTGTGATTTTTTCCTCTTAAAGCTCATTTTTATGTCTATATTTCAGCTTATGTAAAGGAAAAATGTGCTCTTCGTTTTTGATTTCATTATTTTGTAAATTATTTTATTTATATAAATTCATCATTTTAAAGCAGGCTTTTTCTATCACGAGCTTAATGATTACGTCTATTAACCTAAACGTCTCTGTGTAAACAGGGCCTTTTACTCTGGAATAACTAATGATGCTTAAAACTATGCAAAGTGAAACTGTGGCCAGTAGTTCCGCCCACACACACACACACACACACACATCTACTAGGAGGAAAGCAGCTTCTGAAAGTATTACTTCATCTGCATTTTCATCGACTAAAAGCCACAGAAAAGATGACTTACTTTCAAACTTAATAAAGAAGAGCGTGTGGTCTGAGGTCCTGGTTACGGCCTGCATTTCTGGTGTCAAAAGAGATAAAGGTCTTCTCTCCAAAAATAGCTTGACCTTTTTTTTTTTTGGCCCGCCACCACCCCCCCTCTTCGGAGGACAACTTTATTCATTTATTTGTTTTGTTTTGTTATTTCTATATCATTCCATTAGTTTGTTTCAGAAATTTACTTAAATCTGATGGGGGGAGAGGGAAGGGAGAAAGACTGTCACGGTCCCGGCCATCTAGACATGACCGTGCCAGCGTGAACCCAGGATAAGTGTCTGTGTGTTTGTTTCCTGTCTCCTGGGTTCACTTCTGGTGTGGTGTGTCTGTGGTGTGTGTGTGTGCTCCTCTTGTCTCTTCAGGTTAGCCTTAGCTGTCTATGTTAGCTTGCTCCTCACTTCTGGGTTTTTGAGTCCACACTTCGTGTGCCCTCCCGAGTAGTTCACTCTCTGTTTAGAGCGCACCTACTTCCTGGTATGTTGTATGCACTGCGTGTTCCCTACCTAGTAGTTTAGGATCTGTCTAGAGCACTCCCGCGCTTATTATTGAGTTCAGCTGTGTCTCGTTCTGCTTTGAGTTCTGGGATTGGTGAGAGCACTCGTTTGCTGAGTTCTGTGGTCTTATTTAAGTCAGTTCAACCTGAGTCTGTCTCCCTCATACTCTGTGTGTGGTTGTTCCTGTGCAAAGCTCTTTTGGATTTTCCTGGACCCTGTTTGCTCTCCCCTTCACCTGGACCTTGGACCTTTCCTGCTCATCTCTCCTTTTGGACCTTGGACCCTTCCTGCCCTTCTCTCACTTTGGACCTTGGACCCATTTTGAATTCCGGTTTGGTTTTTGTTCTCTTTTTGGCTCCCCTTTTGGTCACATCACCCTCACGTCCCTCTCTTGTGTTTTCTCCCCAGGCTCGTGTCTCCCAGTGTGTTCCCCGGCTGGCCAGACAGCCTTAGAGGCTACAGAGTCTGGGCCAGTGTTTGTGTCACTTCTCGAGTCTTCAAGCGTGAGGAAGCCGCTTGTTCCTGACTACTCGGGGAGGTTCCGCTCCAGTGCCCCAACGTCTACAACTGGGAGCACGGGCCTCACCATTCTTTTGATACTTTGTTTTTGGCTTTGTGTGTTTTGGACTTGCTTTTCCCTGTTGTGTTTACCTGCCCTTAATAAACGCCTTCACATTCGCCTGCAACAGTGTCCTCGTTCCCTTCCCTTCTCCACACCACAACCGCACGCCCCATGACAAAGACAAAGAAGGGAGAAAGAGAAGAGAAACACAGTGCTGAAGGATAGGAGAGGAAGTGAAAATCTCATGGGGCAGCTGCTGCATCTGTAGTGTAGAATAACGTCACACCAACTTCCGTATCTGAAAAACAAAATCTAAACACACAAACCACTGACACTGTGGTAACACAACAGAAGTCTGCATGGAATCCTACGTTGTTTGTGTGAATGTGCAGAGGTATGCGTGTTTGTCTATATCTGTGTGTGTATACATGCATATAAATACATGTGTGTTGACGCGTGTGTGTGGGTACCTATATGTCGACCCGCATGCGCACGTATATATAATATACGTACGTGCGCACGCTTGTGTGTCCGACTGTGTGTGCGTGTCTGTCACCAAATGGTTTATAATGAGGGTGGAAGGCCACAACAGTCAACGCCGGACCACCGTCCAGGAAGACCTGAAAGCCACGGAGCCCACCGGGACCCAGCTACCCTCGGCCAGGAGCCCCAAGCCGCGCACCACAGGAAGGCCGCGCATCCGCCCGGAATGTGAAGTGGGAGGGACCCCAGACATGGACCAGCCCGCGAGCCCAGGAGCCACCCGCCCACCGGACAGGAGCCCCGCAGACACCAGGGAGGTCCACGCCACCCCCGGCTGCACCCCCCCAGGGGGCAGGCCGACACCGGCCAGGCGCTCCGGGAGCCACCAGGCGCCCCAGCCCCCATGGGGAAGCCTGCCAAGGAGAGTATCGGGGAAGGAGGAGCTACCCACTCCGCCCCCTCTACCCTCCAACCATCCAGAACCCCCCCTCACTCACTCGCGCACACACGCGTGCTCACACGCACATACACGCACACACACGCACACACCCACATCTCCGAGGACCGGCCGCAGATACACTGGATAATATCCAGTGAGTGTCCCCAGGAATGCGGCCAACCCCGCCCCCAGGCCTGTTCGCCAGTCCCCACCGCTCCTGGCGGGGAGCAGGGATTTTTTTTCCTTTTAAAATTATTGTTATTTATTTATTTTTCCCCCCCCTTTTTTTAGATATAGCCCCCCAACCACCTCAAGTTTTGGGTATGAGAACCATTTGACCATTTTTAAGTCCCAAAAGTCTTTGCCAGTTTGCACGTTGAATGAATCCTTTTTTAGTTGCATTGAAAAGTGTTGGGATATCTTACGTTTAAATCTTAATGATGTAAAGTCTGTTATTATAGACGTATGCGATAAAGCAAAAAGAGGGAACGCGGCCTGGGAGAGTGATCAGTATGTTTATATAGCTCTTATTTCTCATCCGTTTCAGCTCTACTTTACCACAGTGCCACTTCCCATGATAACGAATTGAGCGCACACGCATTTACAGATCGGCTCCATAGAACGGCCCAGTGCCACCGATACCCGATCCAGCCGCTTGAGTCGTTATCGGACCGATACCCATCCACATATCGGATCGGTTACATCTCTATTGTGAACACAGCACAGAGTCGCCGGTTCAGATGCCTGGTGCTCTAAGATCTAAGATCCATTCATTCATTTTCTACAACAAATCATAATACCTGCAGGTCAGACTTGATAATCCGTCTGAAGAATTAAATAATGACTTTTAATATGAATGAGCTTGTAGTTAGTAAATTAATGAGGGAACACTGTTAAATGCAAAATATATTTAATTTTTTACGTAAAGCAAGGTTGTAAATCATTCATCAGTAGAGAATGTGTGTGTGTGTGTGTGTGTCAAGACTCTTGAGTGTCCATCTTTGCAGCTGTTGGTCTTTCCTTGCGGACTACAATAGAGTAA
Organism: Distichodus sexfasciatus; assembly: GCA_032718565.1. Classification (NCBI taxonomy): domain Eukaryota; kingdom Metazoa; phylum Chordata; class Actinopteri; order Characiformes; family Distichodontidae; genus Distichodus; species Distichodus sexfasciatus. Next base: position 29,060 of record JAVGVS010000869.1, read on the forward strand.
GTCACATTGTCCTGTTTGAGAAATTCACACACAGACATAAACACACACACACACAGAGGCAGATTTTTAAATTCTGAGTTATGTGCTCATGTACAGTAAAATACACACCCACACACACACAAACTTGTACAACTATCTGAGTGGGGACATTTATATTGACTAGATGCATATAATTCTACACCTAATCCTAACCCTAACGTTAACCTCAGTAACCAAACGCACATCTTTTACCTCTTTTAGTTTCTCAGATAAAACAAGCACATTTTCTATAGTCATTATTCTTCATAGAGACGCCTCAAATGTCCTCACAAAGCCCAAAAAACTAATAAAAGTGATTTTAGGTCCTCACAACGCCATAAATACCCATACCCTCCACACACACACCTGTTGTCCAGAAAAATCTGATTTAGCATTTGTATACAGCACGTCAATATCAGTCTGCAGAAACATAAAGACAAAGAACATCATCACAAACCACTGTAACATCTTTATATCACACATATTTGTCATATACATGCAGTTTTTATCATTTCTACTGTCTTTATCGCTACAGATCCTGACAGAACCAGAGTATACGGTTAGTAAAGTAACATCTAATGTATAGCTACTTAAATATCACAGGTTTATTACAGAGCTAGTACCTGTTTATTGTAAGTAGCTCATATATTAAATAACATTTTTCCGGCACTTGTTATATAAAATATGTTTTCTTAATCAGGACCGGTTTTGAAATACAATATTGTCATCAGAAAAACCACAAAAATCCAACAAATGTCTTGTTTTTCTCATTCTGAGGTTAATGACGTCCTCATATAACACACCACCCAACTACACACACTTTGTTAAGGAGAACTCCCCCTAGTGGTGACACACATTGTTCACATTGCATAACAGTGGGTCACATTCTAAAACAAATTTTTAAAATATATTAATAATAAATTATTCATTCATGCATTATCTGCACCACTTAATCCCTAATGGGGTCGCGGGGACCGGAGCCTATCCCGGGAACTATGGGGTGGGGACCAACCCTGGGCAGGCGCCAGCACACTGGAGAAAACCCGAGAGCATGCAAACTCCTCACACAAGGGCCCTCTGGCCGACCCCGGGATCGAACCACTAAACACTGCGCCTCCGTGCCGCCCTTAATAATAAATAAAGATTTGAAATATAATAAAGTATCCAGATCACGACTCACCGGATTTTGTGCTTTTTTACGGGTGGATTTTGTCGTTACCGCTGAATACAGAATTTCAACAGCTTCCTGGAGAACCTGCACGTAATTTGAGGGTAAAACTCAATTTTGATTCTATTTTGAGTTATAGCGGTGTGTTTCAATATTTCTAATATTCACCTCAACGTCCTCAGTAGTTTGCTGTGGTGGTGCTTTTTCAGTCTTTGTCCGTTCACTTCTTTGTGCTGTAGTGTAAAACCACAGAGACTCAGGCACTTTGATATTGTGCAAAACATTTATGATAATTGAGTGAGTGCAATATTCAAGTAAAATGTGTGTATCTTTATGTGTGTACGTGCATTTTGTTGTGCATCTGTGTGTCTGAGCAATTGTGCTTGTTTATTGTGAAATGATTGTGCGTGCTGTTTTTAAATAGTTGAGTGTGTTGCATACCTGTGCACTTTTGTTACTGCATATCCGAGTGTGTGTGTGGTCAAATGCATGTGAGTTCACTTACTTCTGCATCCTTCCAGCTAGTTCCTCCAAGTCGAAATGGCAGTAAAAGGGGACAGGAATGAGGATGCATGGCGAAAATCAACGTACTTGGTATCCACGTGTCTGCATCTGTAAAAATAAGCAAAATAAAGTAAAGTGGACAGTTTTTGTGCTCACAAAACACCTAATGATCAGACATCTAGGTTCTTATCTACAGAAAAATTGCAATTACACTTCACCTTGAGGCAGGGCTGTATCATTGGTCTCTGTACGAGGACTGAAGTTTGTTGTCTGAATGGTCACTGCAGAAGAAGTGTCTGGAGCGGTATTTAACTCAGTCTGGCTCACTGAAAACAATACAGCAGTGATTGTTTAGTCAATTTAGTATTTCTTAATCATTTTCATCTCACGTGTACTTGTGTTTCTCAACCTGTGGTTCTCATGGTCTTATACACGCTAAGAAAAACTGAAGTTTTTCATTAGTGCTCTGGAGAACCTTTTATAATGTAGAACCTTTTTGTGCTGTTTAGGGTTCTTCTAGTAACACCAATCATTTTCAGTGCTTTGAAGAACCTTTATGTTAAAGTACGACCTTAATGACTTCTTGACCTTATGCTTGATCCTGATTTACTTGTGACATGGATGAAAAATATTGTTGGTGGAATTTTAATTTGTAACAGATGATATCTGCCTGCTACCTTTAAGTGATCGTTATTAATGTGTTGCCATATATATAAATGTAAGCACGATAACTTGATAGATTGCATTTACAAACCTTTTATATTTGAAACAAATTAGTACATATTTGCACATATTGAACACGAGTCTTGAAGAATCTGATACTATTTATTCAGGTCTTCATGATCCTTCATGATAAATAGTTTGACAAGAACCAATAGATCAAAAGGGTCTTTGTAGATCCAAATAAGGCTCCCCTATGGCATCACTATGAAAGACACTTTTGGTTTCATATTTTAAGGGTGTCGCACCTCTCTACTAACACCCTAAATTAAGAAATAATCAATACGTCCTGAACCTGACCGCAATCAAAAATAATCTTAAGCGAATTTATAATCCCATTATTCACTTTTGCGTGAAACCAGAGAAACCAAACCATGGCCAATGCTGTGGGTTCTTGGTTATTGAGACCATGTTTCATTTGACAAATCAAGGATCTAAGAGCACTTTCGGACCCTCTTTTGAGTTCTTGAGACGCGTTTCATATCTCACCAGAAAAGAATTTGTTTAAACTCTGCTGTGAAGTGTTTCTTTTGTGAAAAACACTTTCTAAGCTTCAAACATAGTCTAATATAGACACCTAAAAAGCAATATAGAACTGATGCTAACCATAATCAAATATTAACACCCAAAAACATATCTGCCTGCGGGAAATTCAAAAGATTCAAAAGATTTTTTATTGTCAATTCAGGCTGCCTTGCAAGAACATACATGGAAAGAGCAAATGCGTTTCTGGCTCACTGATGTCGCGTGCCTTCGAAGATAGAAATAGAAAGTTTAAGCTGAATTACAAAATTGCCAAATTAAATGAACTTCATTCTATAAAAAGACAAATAACAAGACACAAGACAAACTGACAAGGCAATAGACATACTGACTAAAAAACAATAAATAAGGCAGTTATTACCCATGATAACAAGTGAAGCTATAACAACCTTAAAAAGCATTCAGTTGACTATGATTTAAGCTCTTAAAACTTACCCAATAAACTTTATAGAACGCTCTGAGCAAAATGCTACCAACCTGGCAATCATCCATAATACCAATCATGACACCCAAAACTAAAATATATACACTAAGGAAAACCAACACTAAACCAAAGACACAACAATTATCACTAAGCATTGTGATCGAATAAGAAACTGCAAACCTGACCCTTAAAGTGACCACCCTCACCATAAATCTGTCACCCTAACCGATTAAACTAACCATAATCTAACACTAAAACCAAGCCCAAGCATAGTCTAGCCAAATTGGCTTGGCTGCGGCTTCCGCTAATGACAATAAATAAACAAGAAGTGGAGAAATACTGAATTAAGCACACTTCTGTTTCTACAATGAATGATATGAGTGTTCACATACAACAACTTTAATACTGGACACAATAAGCTCTTGCTCACCATTTACAGTAAGGATAATGAATCTTTCTTGATGCCCAACGGAGCACTTGTAGAGTCCACTGTCCTCTTTAGTCAGTTGTGATATGAGCAGAGAGAGGTTTCCTGCTTGTGTAGAACTGAACTGCTCCACTCTCTGCTGGCATGGCGGCAGTGGACTTGACATCTTAGACAGTTAAGTAGAGTCTTTGGTCTGAATTCCCAGGCCAAAGTTGTGTCAGACAGACCCTGAAAGGCAGGAGCAGTGAAGGACAAGTGTCCAGCGATTCCAGAAATAAAATCTTGCTCCTGTGGAGATTTACCAACACTACTGGGTGGGACAGACAATAAAAAACACATGAGGGCATGCATTATTGTGTGTGTGTGTGTGTATTATTGTGTGTATTATTATTGTGTGTGTAATTATCAGTGCTACAAGAAATTAATACAATAATAATAAATTATTGCTTCCTAACTTTACAAAACTCACACACAAACACAAACGCACTAATAAGTAGTAGTAACTAGTGAAATATTTAGTTGTAATATTATGTATGTTCATTAATCATAAAATCAACTTATTTTATTTCTAATATTCCTAGTGTGACTGAAAAAAAATCATTTAAAGCTTAAAAACATTTTACCTTTTCATAGCCGCAACAAATATATCACAATAACATATAAAGTGTGGAGCTTATAAAAAGAAAATAAAGTGTATTCTCATAATTATTGCGTTTTATGGGCAGAATTTGAAATTATTGAAACAAATTGTTTTTTTCTTAAGATAAATATTTTACACATCTGAGAAACACTTTTTAGAAATAAAAAGAAACACAAAACCACACTGTTGCTTTTAGGACTTCCTATTTAGAAATGTCTACAAACTTAACATCTAGAAATAACTCTAATTCACTGTTATCTGAATTATGTTGAATTAGCTAAGCTTGGCCAGCTTTAATTAGGCAGGTTTGCTATGTTCCCTGCTCCCCTAACAGCTTTTGCAGTTCAGTGCTGGGGTTAGCTGGACATGGTCAGCAGAATAATAACAGCTCTGGTGGTTTAAAATACTTTTGCATTTTTATACTTGCTGAATGATTTTTTACAGCACAGCCATATCAAGCTGTTACATAGTTTTCCAGATTTTCCTTTTAAAATTCATAAAATTGTCTGCATATTGTACAGAAACCTTAATCTAACTGGAAATGTTTAACGGCGCCCAGCCTTCAGGCGCTATATCTTGGACATTTACGTTTATATTAAGTGTGCAACATCATGCAAAATCCAACAATTTAACTTATTTGTTACTCTGTTATAAATTTAATTTCTGTCTGTGGTTGGTAAGATTGTGCTGCATAGTTTATTATGCATCTCAACTTCTATACTCCAGTTAGAAATGTATTAAATTTGTAAAATATCAGTTTTTTAGTTCAAAATATATTTGAATGGTTATTCTAAATAAAAATGAGAACTGATTGTACCATTTGATGTTCTCAAGTTTTATAGATTATAAGCAGCTTTGTCAAAAATCTGTCAGCAGATCACAGATTACAACTGCTCAAATGTAAGCATATTAATAGTAAAATAATTCAAAAAAATAAATATCTTTAAATATGTGTTTTGTATTTATCTAAAATATTTAATATTTACATGAACAATGAACATTATTATTATTATTATTATTATTATTATTATTATTATTATTATTATTATTGTATTATTATATACTACTACTAATAATAATAATAATAATAATAATAATTCCAGTGCGTATTAGTTGTAGGAGTTATTGTATTATTATTAATATATATGTAATATTATTATTATTAGTAGTAACACTTAACTAGCAAGCAACATAGTAGCAATATAATAATAATAATATGTGACCAATAATAATAATAATGAACTTATACATAGTGGGAAATAAATTAAATATATAATTATATATTTTTATATTTTAAATATTTAAACTAAAAAATCGCCCTTTTCACGTGCGGCCAGCCACTCAAGTCATAAACTGAGTAGCAGAAAATTTCAGGCGCAATGTATTTGCCTTTGTATTTATCCAAATATCATTTAAACTCTATAAATAAACCTAGATAACATTTGAAAAAGATGATATTAGACTCACCGTCACTAAGGTGAAAGAAGAAGAAGAGAATATAAACAAAAAACAGCTGCATCTCTCAGAGGCCGAAACGCGAAATGCCATTCACGAGAAGTTTTACATTTAAAAATACATTTAAATTAAACAAGAAAATGTAAGAGAATTTACACAGTCGCTGCTCATCCCTTACAGGAGAAAGAAGTGTGCAGAATACTGCTGTGACTAAACCTCCATCGTATAGTCATAGTTCCTCCCTCTCTCTCTCTCTCTCTCTCTCACACACACACACAGGCCACACACACTCACACACACACCTCCACACACACACACACACACACACACACAGACACCTCCAGACACACGGCTTCCCCTTTCACCCCTCTCCTCAGGCTCCCTCCCCTCTCTCTCTCTCTCTCTCTCTCTCTCACACACACACACACACACACACACACACACTCACACAAACACACTCACACACACACACAGACACACACACACACTCAGACACCACAGCTTCCCCTTTCACACCCCTCTCCTCTGAACTCCTCCCTCTCTCTCTCTCTCTCTCTCCCTCTCTCACACACACACCCCCTCACAGACACACACACACACACACACTCCTCACTAAACACACCTCCCACACACACCTCCTCGCACACTCTCACACACACACACACACACTCAGACACCACAGCTTCCCCTTTCACACCCCTCTCCTCTAACTCCTCCCTCTCTCTCTCTCTCTCTCTCTCACACACACACACACACACACACACACTCACACTCACAGACACACCCCCTCTCAGACACCTCCAGCTTCCCTTTCTCTCCTCTGCTCTCCCTCTCGTCTAGCTCAAGGCCCCACACGCGTGTGAAAACAAGGTCGCTTCACACCTCCACTGTGGTCTTCACAACACTCTTACTGTCCAGACTGTCTACTTTCCTTTAGCTCTTCAACGATTTTTATCTCTTAGTTTTGATTTTATGGCACCTTTGAGTAATTCGGTTAATTCGTCCAAAGATGTAAAACATTTGTAATAATAATTTTTAAAAAACAAACACAAAAAATCATTATTTTAGTGCCATTTATAATCGAAGACCAGCCCATGAATTAGCGGCGCGTGGAAGCCCCTCACACCACAGGGCTCCCAGGGCGCTTGATAGCCAGCCAGACATCATGATTTTTTAAAAAGTATAATTACAAAACCTTAACACTGAGGTGATGGTGGGCTGCCTCAAATCAAATTATAATTATGTATTTTTTAACTTTTTATTTATTTATTTATTTAAACCTGCATTTTTGGCTGACTCATAAAAACCTGCATCCTTAATTGTCACTAAGCATCTTGTCATCATCATCACTAAAAGCGGTGCTAGAGGCAGGCAGGGGAAGGCTTCAAATAGTTGATAGCGTAAAACAAACATATGCATGTGAGGACACGATCAGATGCCTCTACAAATCCTCAAACAACAAGTTCCCACCTAAACATAACACAGTTTAATGTTAAACATATAACACTAGATTGTGGAATTCCACAACATGGAATTATTGGAGATTGTGTTAAACATAACACAATTCCAACATAAGCTACATAAATAAATAATAAGAACAGGAAACACTGTGCTTAGGTCCTACATTGGAAAGTTATCTGACTGTAGAATCTCCAAAAATCAGAATATAGTAGAAAATATATAGATTCATTACACATAGAGATGAACTATTTCAAGCCTTTATTTCTTGTAATGTTGATAATTATGGCTTAGATAATGAAACTCACAATTCAGTGTCTCTCAGAAATTAGAATGTTGTGAAAAAGTTCAATATTGGGAAGAGTCATTGGTCTCACCTAATCGCTAATTAACTCCAAAGAAACACCTGCAAGGTTCCTGGGCCCCGGTCTCTCAGTCTGGGTCAGTAGGCTACGATCATAGGGAAGACTGTTGACTTGACAGTGTCCAGAAGACAGTCATTGACACCCTCCACAAGGCTAAACCACAAAGGTCATTCCCAAAAGCTGGTTGTTCACAGAGTGCTGTATCCAAGCATATTCTTAGGGTTAGTGGAAGGGAAAAGTGTGGTAGGAAAAAGGTGCACCAGCTACGAGGGATAACCACAGGGTGCCAAATGCATTCCATTCAGGAATTTGTGGGAGAACTTCTGAAAGGAATGGACTTGAGGCACAGAATTAAGCGTATCCAAGAGCCACGCAGACAGAAAGCCTAGACATGGGCCACAAATGTCACAAATGTCCAAGCCACTCCTGAACCGAAACAACGTGGAGCGTCTTACCTGGGCTGAGAAAAAAAAGAACTGGACATTGCTCGGTGGGTCCTCTTTTCAGATAGTAAATTTGCATGTCATTTGAAATCAAGGTCCCAGAAAGAAGAATTAGGCTGAGATCACGTTGCTTGAGGTTCAGTGTGAAGTTTCCATGGTCCCAGTGATTATGTCATCTGCTATAGTGTTGGTCCACTGTGTTTCCTGAAGTCCTGATCAGCACTTGTATACCAGGAAATTTTAAGCACTTCGCCTTCCTTCTGCTGACAAGCTTTGTAGGTCTGATTCATTTTCAGCAGGACTTGGCACCCACACTGCCAAAGAGTGCCAGCTGGTTCATTGACCATGTGTTACTATTAACCCTGATTGGCCAGTGAGCCTAGCCTGACCTGAACCCCATAGAGAATCTATGGGAGTATTGTCAAAGGAAGATGAGAGACACCAGACCCAACAATGCAGATGACTGTTTGTATCAAAAACAGCTTATGGGCACCTCAGCATACAGGTTGATCGCCTCCATGCCACGCTGCACTGATGCAGTAATTCATCAAGGAGTCTCAACAAGTGTTGAGTGCATGAAATGAACACACACTGAGAAGCCTGACATTTCTGTTTTAAATATCCTTTTTAAATTGATCTGTATGTAACATTCTAATTTTCTGAGACACTGAATTTTTGGGTGTTTGTGTCATTAAACCCGCGTATCAACATTACAAAATAAGGAAGCAATGTTTTACTCTATGTGTAATGAATCTATATATGAGTTTCACTTTCTGAAATGAGTGACAAAAAATATTTTCACGATATTCTAATTTTTTGAGCTGTTCTGCTTATATTACTATATTTACAACTATACATACCCGTATATCACTCACGAAGGCAGCTCTACCCAGATTACACCAATATTTTATTTTATTTTTTGGCAGAACATGATTTTTTCATGTTCTTAACAGCCCTCTTCTTTTATTCTGACCCAATGCTATGTATGCTGATTTCTAGTAATCTCTAGCTGTTACCTTTATAATGATACTAAAAGCATAAAAATAGACTTTGTGGTCGCTGAGATTTTTTAAGCAAAAATCTGTAAAAATCTGTCTCAGAGCTTAAAGTGTTAGAAGAAGAGAAAAAAAGAAATACACCTGAGGTATTTATGAAAATAGTTTTTTTTGTTAATATTATTATTATTATGCTTACAAACCTGCGTTTTGGGGACAAGCCCTCGTTAAAACCGTGCGTCCTTGTTGACACTAAGACGCATCTTGTCATCTTGATGAAAGAACGCATGTGTTCTTTGGTGACGAAGAAGTATTTTCTCATAGATTTTTTAAATAATAAGGTGGCAGATTTAGTCTCTTCCGACGTTTGCCCCAGAACACACGTTTTTGTCTGATGGTTGCACTTTTTTTAAACGTCGTTTGCTTTTAAGCTTATTTGACGGCTCTTTACATTTTGAGTAGTTTATCAGTAACGGCTTAACAGTTTAACATTTAAAATGCTATGACTTTCCAACACTCTTAGAAAAGATGCGTTAAAATGGACACAAGCTGTATCAAATTCTTGCACATTAGTGGGTGAGTTTTGGGACAATGTTTCCTGTGACATGTAGACACCTCTTTTTCAGGGAGGTACACTCACAAACAGCACTTCAGTGTAATACTGTAGAAACATAAAAGCAAAGAACATCACAAACTGCTGTATCATATTTACACTGCACACATACAGTTTGTCACTGTGGGTTTTAACACTACACTTGTTATATGATCATCCAAAGTATATAAGTATGTAAGTTAGTTGGTAAAAGTTAGTAACATATTCATTATGATTTTAAAATGTTATGACATTGTAAAAAGTCTTAACAGCTACAGTTTCCGTCTTTCCCAGACAGGATTGGACTAGGGTTTTCATGCTTTTTTATGGATGGATTTTGTCATTAATGTTGAGTACAGAACTTCAACAGCTTCCTGAAGCATCTGCACATAATTTGGGGGTAAAACTCAATTTTGATTCTATTTTGAGTTATAGCGGTGTGTGTTTCAATATTTCTAATATTCACCTCAACGTCCTCAGTAGTTTGCTGTGGTGGTGCTTTTTCAGTCTTTGTCCGTTCCTTCTTTGTGCTGTAGTGGCAAACCACAGGGAACTCAGGCTGCTGATATTGTGCAAAACATTTATGATAATTGAGTGAGTGCAATATTCAAGTAAAATGTGTGTATCCTTACGTGTGTATGTGCATTTTGTTGTGCATCTGTGTGTCCTGAGCGATAATATATTTTATTGTAGAAGCCGTTGTATGCATGCTGTTGAGGTGCATTTCATGTGCATGTATGTGTGTGTGTGTGTGTGGTCAAATGCATGTGGGGAGTTCACTTACTTCTGCATCAGCAGCTGGTCCTCCAGACCAGTATGCAGTAAAAGAGGACAGGAATGAGGATGCTGAACTGAAAATCGCGTGCTTGGTATCCGTGTCTGCATCTGTAAAATCAGCATAATAAAAGTGGACAGTTTTTTGTGCTCACAAACACCTGATCAGACATCTGAGTTCTTATCTACGAAGTGCAATTACACACTTCACGCGGGGCAGGGCTTATCGATGAGGTCTCTGTACGAGGACTGAAGTTTGTTGTCTGAATGGTCACTGCAGAAGAAGTGTCTGGAACGGTATTTAACTCAGTCTGGCTCACTGAAAACAATACAGCAGTGATTGTTTAGTCAATTAGTATTTCTTAATCATTTTCATCTCCACGTGTACTTGTGTTTCTCAACCTGTGGTTCTCAT
>JAVGVS010000869.1:45000-50000 GCA_032718565.1 Distichodus sexfasciatus
AAATCCGAGGCTGCACTTCCGCCTTCCGCCACAAGAGGCCGCTAGTGTCGTTTGGTTGTAATGTCTGTACATTTCCTGTGATTTCTCCCTTGTGTTTCCTTCCTTTTTCTTGCCCTGTTTGTTGTGTTATCGTGTATTATTCTTTATTTATTAGCTTTTATCAGTCAGCACCTCCTCAAATCTTTGTTTTTCCAACTTTAAGCTTGTGGTTTTTGATTTAAGAAAGTTGAATGGAGTTTTGGTTAGGATTAAGTGAAGTGTCAGATCATGGCAAGGTTTACGGTGAGGATCAAGCCATTTCAGTTTTAGGGTGAATGAATTGTGGTAGGCTTAATGCTCAGGATCCAGGATTTAGATTTAAGGAAATAACGGGTACACTTAAATTTGGGGTTAGGATCGAATTGTGGTTAACTTTAGAGGTTAGGGGCAGATTATGTGCCTTTTACGCGCAGCGGCACAGCACGCAATCTGATTAACCAGCTCAGTAAGTCTAATCGCACTCTGATCATATCTCGTCAATCTAACCTAACAAAACCATAGTTTGATCTTAACCCTACAGTCTATACAAACGTAGACCGAACATTAAATCCCTGTGGACGTGGGTACGATCATGAACTTTGAGGTGGGTGAAGGGTTTTGGTACATGAGCCAGTCCCACTAGGCTAATCCTCTGTCTTGCTGCGCTGTGCTGGTCAGGCAGGTGTGTGTGTGTGTGTGTGTGTAGAGAGAGAGAGTAGTGCTGTGATACTGGGCAGGTGGAGGTCAGGCAGGGTGTGTGTGTGTGTGTGTGTGTGTGTGTGTTGGCAGTGGCAGCGTCTCCGTGGTGCTGCAGGTTGGACCAGATGCGCTGGTGTGTTTCTGAGCCGAGCTGCAGGATTCAGACAGCAGGAGAGTCAGCTGCAGCACAGGTGGAGCCATCACCAACCTCCTCTCACTCTCTGCTCTTTCTTTCTTTCTTTCTCTTTTCTTTTCTTTTTTTTTTCTTTTTTAACCAAACACAGACACACACACTCACTCTCGTTCATCTTCCCTCTACATCAGTTTGTCTCTCCTGTTTCCTCTCTTATTCTGAACTGTCGGTCCATCTTTAGACTTTCTTTCTATCTTTCTCTCTCTCTCTCTCTCTCTCTCTCTAAACCAGACGCTTTCTGTCCGTGGTCAGTATGTATTATTCTTATATCCGTCCCACGAGGTCCTGTGTGTGTGTGTGGTTTCTCTCCGCTCGCTGCTTGTCTCACTGGGACAGTTCACAGTGCCAGCAGGAGGCTGAATCCTGGCCCAGCTCAGCTTACCTTTCCTTTGTCCTCCTCTCCTGCAGTGTGTGTGTGTGAGTGTGTGTGTGTGTGAGGTGTGTGTGTGTGTGTGTGTGTGAGTGTGTGTGTGAGTGTGTGTGTGTGTGTGAGTGTGTGTGTGTAGTGTTTTAGGATTTATAATCTTCTTACCATAGCAGATGACCAGCATCAGCCAGAACCTCAGCTGTGTGGGTCTGTTTCCCCCTAAAAAACAATTCAGCTCAACTCAATTCAACTTAACTCAGCTCGATTAAACTCACCTCAATACAACTCAACTCAACTCAACTTGATTCAGCTCAACTCAATTTTACTCAACTCGATTCAGCTCAACTCAACTTGATTCAACTCAACTCAATTCAACTTAACTCAATTCAACATGGCTCAATGCAATACAACAATTCATCGAATTCAGCACCAACTCAACTCAATTCGGCTCAACTCAATTCAACTAAACTCAATTCAGCGCTCAACTCAACAGTTCAGCTCAACTCAACCAGTTCAACTCAGCTCAATTCGACAACTCGATTTAACTCCAACTCCAGCTCAATTCCAGCTCAACTCAATTCAAACTAAAGCTCAAGTTCAACTCCAACTCAACTCGATTCAAGCTCCAACTCAACAGTTCAACTCAACTCAATTCAGCTCAACTCGAATTTAACTCGCTCGAATTTAACTCCTTTCGATTCAGCTCTAGCTCGGCCAGTTGACTCAACTCAACTCGATTCAACTCAGCTTGAGGGTCAACGTGGCTCAATGCAATACAACAATTCAGCTCAATTTAACTCAACTCCGATTTCAGCTCAACTCAATTTAACTCTCAATTCAGCTCTCAACTCGGTTGCTCAACTCATTTAACTCGAATTCAAACCAACTCCAATTCAGCTCAGCTCAGCAGTTAAAACTCAACTCAGCTCGATTCGCTCAGCCCCAATTCAACGCAGAAACAATGCAATACAACAATTCAGCTCAATTTAACTCAACTCGTTCACTCAGCTCAATTTTAACTCAGCTCGAATTCGACTCAACTTTCATTTAACTCAACAAATTCAACTCAACTCAATTTAACTCAACTCATTCAACTCAGCTCAATTCAGCTCAACTCAACTCCGTTCTATTCGATTCCCTTTCATTTCATTCTCTTTTATTCATTTTTATTTTATTTGATTCAATTGATTCTATTCAATCCAACTCACTTCACCCCAGCTTAACTCAATTGTGCAGAATGTGTTATTTTGCCAGTTGAATGTTGAGTTTTCTGTGTTTAATGGTCTCCTGCGGTGGCCCAGTGAAATTGAGAGTTATTCCCATTCAGAACACTGTCAATCAGCTGAAATGCCACTTCTCCCTCCCTCCCTCCCTCTCTCTCTGACACACACACACACACATTGACTAGAGTAAATAATACTCCTTCCCAGCTAATAAACTCTAACCTCACCTCCACTGCAACAACAAATCTTTTATCTCTTTTGGTTTCTCACATCAAACCTGAAACCTCTCCCATGTCCTCATGAGGTCCAGTCCACAAACCATAATGTACCCTGACCATGACAACAGACGGTGTATCATTCGTGCATTAAAACCAAACCCCTGAAAACACGGTGTTCATATGTGTTTCCAAAACCAACATGAAAATCAATAGTTCTTGGGCGTCCCATTCTGCAGTCAGGTACGAAGTGGACAAAAGGAAAATACACACTATTACATCATACAAACAAACGGTGGCGTAACGGTGGTGTGTTCACACCGTAATCATAAGCTCGTCGGTTTGAAGTTACTGAATGTTGAATTTAGTGAAGTTACCTCTGAGGTCCTCATGAGCAAGGTACCGGCCCCAAGAACTGCTCCCTGGATGCTGCCCTCGTCAGCTGCCCACTGTTCTTTCACGGATGGGCCAAATGCAGAGGTCACTTGGTTGTGGTGCAGTGTGTGCTATGGTGTGTTCACAGTGACAAATAATCACTCACTTTCACATATTGTGGTTTTTCTCTGGGCACAATGGTTCGAGCCAGAAGTAACCTTTCGAAAAACATTTTACACCGCTTAATTTTCACTGCTCGCAGAACAGATCGGCTTCATTTTTGTTCCTCGGCTGTAGAGGATTCAGTTGTTCATCTCATGATTTTGACCTTTTTAAAAGCATCTTCTGTGTGTAAACGTCAGTTCCGGGTCACACCGCTTGCGTTCAATTAAACACAAAATAGAGGTGCGTGCTGTTAGTCTCATTCATTCATTCATTATCCGAACCGCTTAATCCCAACTGGGGTGCGGGGGGGCCGATAGAACTTACGAGAACAAGGTGAGGACTAACCCTGGGCAGGTGCCCAGCACACGCGAGGCACACACCTTACGGGGGCCAATTTAGAGTGGCCAGTTAATCTATAGTGCATGCCTTTGGACTGTGGGAGAGAGCCGGGAGGCGCCAGGAAATCACGCCAAACAGGAAACACATAAACTCCACACAGAAGGCCTAGGCGTCCTGGGGTTCCAAACCCATAACCGCATTGTGAGGAGGTGGCAGTGCCAGCCACACTGCACCCGCAGTGCCGCCGCTATTTTTTTTCATAAAATGGAAACTGGCAAATAATTTTTTTAAATGAGTGATTATTTGTCATTGTGAACTACACCAAAGTGAGTATCACCTCTGCATTTGACTAAAAGTGAGCAGTGCTTGGGGCATGTCATGAGTACCTCAGTGGTACCTTTTCAGTGCGGGACTTGAACAGGTGACCCTCCGATGATGATGTCAACTGTGTTTTGGGTTTTTAAATGTTTGTTTTGATGTTTAAAAAACGAATAAATTAATGATACAAGAATAAAATTCTGTGACACGACATGTTTTCCACCCATTTAGGGGACGATAACACACACACTCTGTCATCGATTGACCCCCAAGAGAAATGTTTCCTCCTGTGATGCTTTCAGTCTCCTTCACCGCCGTCCCGGCAACTCTGGAAATTAATTTTAGGAGATAAGGTGGAGTGTTGTGGAGTGTGTGTCGCTTGCGCCGGACATCACACCTTCCCATAATGCATCACCCACGGCGACGCAGCATCGCGTCTCTCAGACACTCGCCTGAACCTGCCAGCTTCCCTTTTAGCTCACAGCCAGCTAACGCGAGGATCGAGTCGTGACTCCGGTTGGCTCTCGGCACACGCTTTGATCACAGCTCACATCTGACCTTTCTTGGAGAAAAAAGGAGAAGGACTAACCGTCTCTCTCACTCTCTCTCTCTCTCTCTTTTCCACTCCTTGTGTTCGCTTTTTCCTCCAGAACTCAGACTTTTTGCCGTTCAGAGATTTAGGGAGACTAAGCGTACAAATTCCAAATAATAACGGATAACGCCGCTTACAACACAAAAGAGTTTTAATTGTTTAATTGTTTTATCGTTATCTCGGAATCACGACTAAATTTTCTTGTGATCTCAGATTAACGAAAGGCTTCCGTGACGTGCGATCCAGTTTCATTACTGAAAATCACCTCAAAAAAAAATGTATTTAAGCACAACAAAACATTTGATAATATTGGAGATTATATTTTTATAGTGGAGTATAATCTTGTAGTTAATCTTTGCGGTTAGAGACTTCATATAAATCATTCTTAGTCCTGTAGTGATTGATGGCATGTATGTTAATAACCTCGTTCTGATGCCATTGTGGGAGAAGCGGGTGGTGGGGTGTAATGTTTGGGAGGGCGAGTGATGGGGAGCTG
>JAVGVS010000869.1:55000-72775 GCA_032718565.1 Distichodus sexfasciatus
GCTCCCGCCTCTCACCGAGAAGGTCCTGGGTTCGAACCCCGGGGATGGCCGTGGGGTCTTTCTGTGTGGAGTTTGCATGCTCTCCCCGTGTTCGCGTGGGTTTTCTCCGGGTGCTCCGGTTTCCTCCCACAGTCCAAAGGCATGTACTGTAGGTTAATGGGTGACTCTAAATTGGCCCTGTAATGTGTGAATGTGAGTGTGTGTGCCCTGCAGTGTGTTGGCGCCTGCCCAGGGTTGGTCCCCGCCTTGTGCCCGTAAGTTCCCGGGATAGGCTCCGGTCCACCCGCGACCCCAGTTGGGATAAAGCGGTTCGGAAAATGAATGAATGAATGGTTACTGGGGTTAAGGTTAAGTGTAGCTGTATTATTATTCACATCTAATTTTGTGCGTGAGAGAGAACTTGGACAAAGACGCATCAGTGTGCTCACTCTCTGTAAGATCTGTAAAGCAGCCAAACAGCCCAAATTTAGTTCACACTGAAAAGAGGCTCTGCATGTGCACGACTCTAAAAGCTTTAAATCAATGCTTCACAATGCCGTGGCTCACACACACACACACATTTTAGTCATTTCATTGGGTTCGAGTGAGTAGTTGCTCTTTGTTTTTGTTTTAACAAAAGATTAAATTTGTTAAAAAGATCCTTAAACCAGCACAAAGTGAGTGATTATTTGTCATTGTGAACACAGCACAGCACAGTGTGCACCACAACCAAATGTGACCTCTGCATTTAACCCATCCGTGAAGGAACAGTGGGCAGCTAACAAGCGCCCGGGGAGCAGTGCTTGGGGACGGTACCTTGCTCATGAGTACCTCAGGGGTAACTTTACAAGCCCTGGGTTCGAACCTGTGACCTTCTGATCACGGGGCGAACACCCTACCGTTACGCCACCAACTGCACCGAAGAACATGGAACAAGCCCATGCGCAATGGAGATTCACCACTGACATTCAAAGGTAGTCTAGGTTTAGGCTTAATCATTGTCTGGGAAACTGGCCCTGAAAAACCAATGGAGATTCACCAAAGCTAGTCTAGGACTTGGCTTAATCCTCGACTGGGAAAATTTGGCCTTCCTGGACATGGATTAAGCCTAGTCTTGGAAAATGTTGCAGTACCAATGGAGATTCGCCATTGTAAAAACTCAAAGTTGGTCTAGGCGTACGCTTAATCATAGTCTGGGAATCAACTTCCCAGTTGAGGATTAAGCCTAGTCTTAGACGATCTTTGAGTTTCTTCCATGAAGGAGCAGCAGGCCGCTTTGGCAGTGCCTGAGGAGCGGTGCTCATGAGTACCTCATTGGTACCTTTATCATGCTGGGACTTGAACCAGTGACCCTCTGATCAAGGGGTCAACTTCTGCTCTGCAGTTCTGGTTCCACCTTTTAGTTCCTGATTGGTTCCAGATTCAGTCTGCTTGGTACACTAACAGAAGAGTAACCAATAACCATACGTAAAGTTGATTACATTTCACATTTTTAGTGGCTTTTACTGTGACATTTAATGCTTGAATTCTTGAGGCACTTCTACCACAAGGTCAGAGCCAGAAAGTGTCAACCCCGCCACCGAAACGGCCATAACTATGCAGAATTTGAACAACCTTTCACTCCTGTCAGCAGAAACGTCATAGAGCCGGACCCCCCTACCTAACAACACGCTAAAGTGTCTGTAGCATCTGCCGTCTCCAAGCACCTGAACCGTGTTGGGGGTCTGACAGCGCCGCATTGGGTCCATCTGCTCCCGTTCGTTCGGCGCTAAACGCCGCTGTGCTTTAACGTCTCAGCGTGTCGGTGTTGCGTCTCCTCGCTGACATGAGCGGCATCGTGCGTAAGCAAGCGAAACGACGGCGTTGCTGACGCTTGGCCTGAGCTTAATGTATTTACCGAAGGAGCAGATCTGACAGTTTGAATGTTCTTCCCATCAACTCCTCATCTCTCTCTAATGGCTAGTGAGGGAGCGGCGAAACACACACACACACAAGATAATATCAATATCAGTATGGTCAGATTATAGAAGGCAGGCCTATTAAATGGAGTTATATAGTGCATCACTCACCGAATTTCTGCTTAAACGCAGTTTTGCTGGCCAACTTCTTTTTTATGTTTATGGCCTAAGAAGTACCTGCACACAAACTTTATGCTTTTAAAAACTGTTTTCTGCAGTAAAAATCGTAAAACTCATGGGAATCGTCATCAGTAGTGGTTCAAACCTATATGGTGCCCTGATCAAGACCCTGTTTTGGGTCCTGTTTTGGTGCCTCTTACCCTCGTCCACCAACAACAAATAAAAAACGAGTGTATTTAACCAATGAGCGTGTCACTTTAGTACCGTAATTTTGTTTGTGAGTTTGTACCATTTTACAGCAGTGTATAAAGCAGCTTTGACAATAAAGTAATTTGAGTAATTTCTGTAATTCTGTTGTATTTTTTACATGACAAAACCTAAATGTATGCAAACAACTCTGGCATGTGCATGTTAATCGCGTATGAATTGCTTGATTTAAAGTTTAACACTGAAGAGCGTGGAGAGTGGTAAAAAAAAGGGAAAAATGTGTCTTTGTCACCAACATTACAGAGAGCACTGTGTGTATACACTATATATATAGTCCATCTGTGGGTTTTTGTGCCTCAAGAAAACTTGCACTCAGACGAAAAGTGGAGGTTAACAGAGTGACTGCAGTCGGGCAGCACACCAGCTCCTGCAGAAAATGAAGCTGCTTTCTAGAGACTGACTCTCAGCCACTCACGCTCTTTTCAATTTGGCTTCCGCGAGCCTGCCGTGACGCTACATATTCAGGAAGAGGGAGATGAATGTTACGTCGCGTTTCCGCGCCGGGGGTCATGAGGTGTTTCGGGCACTGGGGCATGAGCGACTTTCCCAATTTGAGGCAGATTTGGTGCAGAGTGCCGCTAGCGTAGCCGCTAGCACCGGTCGGCCGTGATGGGCCTAATGAAGCAACGGCAAAGAGGAATGGGGAGAAAATGAGATTTACACTCCAACACACACACACACACATACACATAGCATTTCACACTGCTCATTCCAGTTACGCACACGGCTCTCAATTACAGAGCAACAACTCTCTCTCTTACTTACTTGCGCACACCTCACACACACACTTTTCTTCAGCTTTTTTGTGGGCAACTTTTCTACTCCTTTTTTCAAAACTTTTTAGATTTTAAAACTCAGCTCCAGTCTCTCTCTCTCACGCACACACATAGTACAACGTTTTTTTACACTTTTTCCTCACATCGTAAAACTTTAATCTCAAACCCACTCTCAACAACCACCACCAACACACACACACAAACACACACACACACACTTATAGCTAATCAAAAAACATCCGTATTTCATTTTATACCAACTAGCCACACTTGTCACGCAGTTGCATGACTTTTTGATTCATATTGTGTGTGTGATAAAGTATCAACCCGCTGGACATCAACCTAATCACCAAATCAACGCACCTGTAAATAGACCCTCGCAAAATGAACTGTCTAAAGGTGGACTATATACCTCTACTATTAGGAACTGGATATTTATCTATTCCAGTGTCTCTCTCTCTTTCACAAGTTGCCACGTTCTTGCTACCTCTGTCTCTCACCTCCATTGTTCTCTTTGTTTTGTCTTATTTCATATTTGTTATCACACCTGTTTTGTAACCTAATTGCTTACCTGTGAAAGATAGCTTTTTTAAAACAGTCAGTGGGTTGTGGTGCCCTCAAGATGTCAGGGAGGGCATTCCTCAGACGTGGGGCAGCAACACAGAAAGCCCTATCTCCCATAGTCCTCAGATTGGTTCTGGGTATGTGGAGGAGGTTTGAGTGTTTCATATGTTGTTGTGAGTGGATCTTAGCAAGCGGCCCCAGCAACGACTTGGGATTCAACAGCGTCCCACAGACTACTTTTATATCTTCACTTAAAAAAAAGAGATTGATAAATGATTAATCTTGAGCTGATATTTTCTTGTGTATTAATTGTTCATGCACCCGGGTCGCCCAGAGGAAGATGGAGTCCCCTTCCTAGTCTTGGTTCCTCTCAAGGTTTCTTCCTACTAGAGGGAGTTTTTTCTTGGCACTGTCGCCTCAAGCTTGCTTGTTGGGTTATATGTAAAGTGCTTTGTGACAATAACTGTTGTTATAAGCGCAATATAAATTAATTTGAATTGAAATGAAAGACAATTACAACTGTTGGAATCAAAATTTTGATGCACCATTTAACAAGCATCAAGCACACACTGCTTTTTCCCCTCCCCATTTTCCTCTTCTCCATTAGATGGCACCAGTCACTCCCAGATGACGAGGAATCCTTTCCTCCTCTCACCTCCTCTCACAGTCTAGATACCAGACTCAGAGGCTCATAAGAGCTGGGTCTGAATCATATTTCACATTCCTACTGGGTTTAAAAGGAGCCAGTGTGCAAATAATGATGCTGCATTAAAAAACAAGTCTTTAAAGCTGACATGTATTCGTGTTGCAGGATGAATAATCGTTCAGCCAGCCTGGAGGTCTGATGTGCTTCACTAGCAACAGTCAGTCATAATGCCAAATGACAGACGTGTCCAAAAAGAAACCACAAAAGCAGCGAGGCCTTTGTCTTGGTGTCCATGAGCAATTACGCAGGCCCTAATTATCAGGAGCTTGTGCAGGCGGGTTATAAAGACGTGCGTAAATGTGCATGTTCTGACAGTTTAAGAGCATTGTCTGTTTTTTAAAAGATTTTGAAAAAGGGAGCGTCTTAACAGTGACAAATGATTTGATGTTTTAATGATTAGAAAGTGGTGCAAATCTGAGAATTTCTGTATGAGCCGAAATTGTACCTAAAATTGTGCCTGACTTCTGAGATTTGCACCATTTTATAATCGTTAAAACATCAAATTATTTGTCTCCGAAGCTCTTTCTTTTTCTTCTATCTATCTATCTATCTATCTATCTATCTATCTATCTATCTATCTATCTATCTATCTAGAATAACTGAATGTATATTTGTGAAAGTGAAAGTGAGTGATTATTTGTCATTGTGAACCACCACAACCACAACAAACTGTGACCTCTGCATTTGACATATCCGTAAAGGAGTGGTGAGCAGCTGACATGGGCAGCACCCAGAGAGCAGTGCTTGGGGACGGATACCTTGCTCATGAGTAACTCGGTGGTACCTTTTGTGGTCCGCAATGTGAACTGGCTCCCTGACCATTACACTACCAACTGATGGATGGATGGATGGGTGGATAGGTGGCAGTGAATAATTATCTCGGAAATCTGTCTATTTATATTTATATTTACAGATAGATATTTATAAGATATTTTATATTGAGATATACAGATTCAGACCCAAGAGATGTTATAAAATAACCATTTGTTTAGATAATAATTTTACATAAAACATATATGTATACATAGATATATAGATATGTAGTTGCGGTGTGCATGTGAAATAGACCTTTGAAGGAAAGATACATTTCATTGCACCATTTAACAAGCAACTTTGCCCTGTCGCTTCATGAACGCAACCGGAGCCGTTAAACCGGAGCCTCCCGTTCGACGCAACAGAGTGAAATGGGCGGCGTTAACGGAGGTGGGCGGATCTCGCGCGCGCGCGCCTCCCGGTGTGGAGCTCGAGCTCGCATTTAACAAGTCCGGCTCGCGGACCGACGCACGCGCGTGTTATCGTGGAAGAACGGAACCTTTTATTAATAACGTGGAATTAAGATTGGTTTTTTTTTCCCGCCACTGAAAAAAAAAATCAATATGGGCGGATATATCCCGGTCCCGTGACGGTTGGAATATAACGGAATTCGTCTGTCAGGAGCGTTAACTTTTCCCACCAAGTGTCTTCAAAAGCGTCATCCTCACAACCGACACCGACAAGAACGTGCGTTACACGTGATCGAGGGATGCGATGAAGGGGTGAAATATGACATTCGGATCGATTCTCAGCTCGTTATCGGCGAATCTGATAGAAGTGTGGTGTGAATGATGGATGGAACCGTGCTGGGGGACCGGCAGGCACGGTGCACAGTTACCGGGGGCATCCTGGAGCTCAGTCCCCGCTGCCGAGGATGAGAATGAGTCTCGGAAATTGTCTTAATTGGAATTAATCTCAATAGGAATTTATCATAATTGGAAAGTTCCCCCAAATCTTTGAGTTTAGGTGTCGCATACGAATTCTCCATTTCCAAACTTCCAACTTTGGATGTAAACACGGGAAGAGATGGCACGCGCGAGACGGCGATCTAAATCGATCCTGTGACTTTTGGGATGCAGTCCACGCACACCGTGTAGGAACTCTTGTGTTTTTACCTCCAGGTTTAAAGGAATATTTTGCTAATGTGAATACAAAAGAGGCTGGGAATAATTCATCCGAGTTTAATCCCGGAATGCAAACGGAAGTGAAGCCACAGCCGCGTGTAAAAGGGAGCTGACGCCGCGTGGATGGATTTTCTCCCAAAAAAAGAGAGAGTGTCTTAGCAGGGAGGGAGTGAAATCTTGCCGGGAGGATGGAGCTCAAAGTCTTGAGGAGTTTATGTGGCTGTAAAGTGACTCGGTTCGGGTTTAAAAGATGAATTGCAAGACCGTGAAGCACTCCTGCGCGTCTACAGTCCATCTTTCTTGTGACTTCATCTCGTAGACGCTCCGAGACGCCACGTCGTTGGTCACTGTCCTCGAACAGGTGGTTTGCAGGTGATAAAAACTCAAATCTCCATTCATCCGCCAATATTCACAGCTTCCCCTTTCCTATGATCAGTCCATTGATTAGTAAAACGTGAAAATCTGGCTTCATCAAGTCTTAATCTGGCCAGGTTTTCATTCTACCTGTTCAGTTCACAAGATGAACTTACTATAAGTCCAGGTCTGCATGGGATTCCAAATGTTGATTACAGGACTTCACATATGGTCTCATTTGTTTGGACATGTTAGATTGTTCTTGACGTTCTGGAGTATTTTAAATGATGCTTTTAAAAGATGCTTACTGGTGACCTTACTTTCAAAAATGCTCTCGGCAAATCAAAGTCCATTTAGATCTGATGATCTGTTGAACAACCTATTGGTCCTAGTCAGCAGTGGTATTTCAAATAGGTAGAGAAATTTCCCTTGATGAACCCTGATGTTACAACCCGATCTTGCTCTGAAAGAATGCAAATGTGAGAGTTCTCATACGTCCGAAGTTATGTTCATAACAGTTTAAATAGAATCAGTGTCATTATATTCTGCCTTTCCTGTGGAACCTTTATATGTCTCTGTTTTTTGTTGTTCTGCAGTGGTGAGTACCGTGGCATTATGATGTAGCGGCAAAATGAGAGTCCTGCTCTGGAGTTGAGATTCACTCTCTTCCCGGGGTCTCTGTGCGTGTGCTGCACTCCCGCCGGTCCCCATGCAGGCTAAGAAACGCTACCTGTTGGCGTCCGTGGCGGCCTGCGTCCTGTTGCTGGCCTACATCTGGACTCTCCAAGTCTCTGAACTTCAGACTCATGGGTCGTCGCAGTTCTACAGACTGTCCCAGCTCCCTGATGTCCCATCAGTTCGGGTCATTGAGCCGGCGGCACTGCCTCCCCTGTGGTCGTACCTGGATGGGGCAGAGCAGGACGTGGACGGGCCGCTGGCACTCCATCAGCACACGTCCCCTCGCGAGCGGCGCGACATCCACAAGAACATTTACAAGAGCAGGCGCTGCCGTATGGGCACGTGTTTCGACTTCACCCGCTGTGAGCACGCCTTCCGAGTCTACATTTACCCACCCCAGAAAGGTGAGACAGTCTCTGATAGCTACAGAAAGATCCTGGTTGCCATTGAGGAGTCCCGCTTCTACACCACCAACCCGGATGAGGCGTGCCTTTTTGTGTTGAGCGTGGACACTCTGGACCGAGACCAGCTTTCTGGCCAGTACGTTCAAAATGTCAAGGCCCGGATTCAGAACCTTCCGCTGTGGAACGAAGGCAGGAACCACCTCATCTTTAACCTGTACTCTGGAACATGGCCTGATTACACAGAGGACTTGGGATTCGACGTTGGGCAGGCCATGCTAGCAAAGGCCAGCATCGATGTGGAAAACTTTCGGCCCCATTTTGACATCTCCATTCCTCTCTTTTCCAAAGACCATCCTCAAAACGGTGGTCAAAAGGGACACTTGACCTCCAGGAACATCCCGCCCATGCGGAAATACCTGCTGGTGTTCAAAGGAAAGCGGTACCTTACCGGAATTGGCTCCGAAACGCGGAACGCTTTATATCATATACATAACGGGGATGATATGATTTTGCTAACCACTTGCAAACATGGAAAGGACTGGGAGAAGCATAAGGACGCCAGATGTGACCATGACAATGAAGAATATTCAAAGTAAGTCGGCTTTTTATTGTATTTATTTTGCATGGTGCTTGTCTAGCTTCTGATTTTGGGTTGTGTACAATGTGCTATTCTTAATGAGACCAGTGGATTAAGATTTAGTTTTAGATAATGGTCGTCTGAAAGTTGTTGGCTTGAGATGATACAAATCTGAACTGCAGTGCTTGCTTCACCGTGCTATATTCTGGCATTGTTTTGGGTTCTTTCATGGCTTCCTTTCCCCCCCAGTTTTTTAAAAGAAGTGTTTTAAATATAATACTAAATTCTTTCCACAGTGCTAGCAATTTCTGCTGCACTTTTCCTGTTCTGTCTTGTGTCTGTACTTCTTACTTGTTTTGCTTGGCTCTATTGTTGAGACTGAGTGCATCCGTGTGTGTGTGTCGTAGGATTTACGGGTCAAATGCGGGAATGCTTTTGTATTGCATAGAAAGAGCTAAGTTAACTTACAATCTCTCTACAATGTCTGTGAAATGGAATGTGGTTATCAACGTAAACTTTGGGCCGATAGTGGGGTTAAAAGCCAGCAGGCTGTGAGTGGCCTGATGTTTCCAGGTTCCATGTCACTTTGGCTTTTTCCCATGATGCGGTGACTTGAAAGCTTTGTCCTGTTGTTTCTGTTCTCGGTCCGACACAATGTATTCTTTCCAGGGACCCTCTCTCACACACACACATACACAGACACACACACAAACCAGTAATCCTTTGCGGATGTGTGGATTGGCCGGTTTTCCCTGTTCCCCCATGGGAAGAATTGGCCCCCATTGTCCTGGGCCGCTCTCATTAGCTTTGTGTGGCTAGCTTTTCTGACGCAGTCTTTGTAATGCCGCGAGTGTAATTCGGACCGGGCGGACCCGCGTTGTTATCCATAATGCCTGCTCCCAACTGACACGTCGTCCCAACGGTTCACAATCCTACTGTGAGTACTACCGAAACCCACACCAGAGGTTCCACAGTAGAGACTGTACCATACATTTGATGGTCATTATTAGCGGTTGACTGATAATATCGGTGTTGATGTAATCGACTGATATGAGCTAATTGCTGAAAAATTGGTATCAAGAGTTTTAACGTGATGACGGATCCCTTGTTGTCTTTTCTAGGTTGCTCACTAGAGGGCACGCATCAACACTGTAACTCTACTGTTTGTTTTGTGTAGTTTTTTTTTTAAATATCTGTAACATGAATTAAAACTTTTGTTATACTTTTTTACATATTGTGGCCTATAATGGCCAATAATTACTGCTAAAAAGCAGAGAGATTGAGGATTAATCCTTTAACTGTTATCATTTGTTATCATTGCATGGAGTTACTAGCAGAAGATTCTGACTTCCAGCAGAAGATACTGACTTCTACCACAGGTGGCAATGTGGTTGGTTCAAAATGTATTTATAAACACAAAACGCTTATTTTTAAATTGCATAATTTTGTGTTACCTTGGTGAAGATCTTTAAATAACAAATAAATGGTTGAGAAAATGGTGATAATATTCGAGAAATTGTTTTTGATGACGCACTTACTATATGTTTTACAGTTTGATAAAGTAGTGAAAAGAATTTAATATCTGCTATTGTTTTATTCCATTTTTAAAGTTGTTCAGTTATTGGAAACTCGTTCTATCCTGAAAATTTGATACATACGAGTGTGAGTGTGATGGTGGATGTTAATGTTGGGTTTAACTGGAGTAAAGTGCACAGCGTGCGGCCTGCAAATGAAGCTGGAGGTCTCAGGCGGCACTTAAACTTTAAATAAATTGAAAAGGATTTCAAAGTGATGCTACCGTCAATAATTGACTCTCTATTGAATTAAGGAGGATCTGCGAGCTGGAAAAAGATACTGTTACACACACATATATATACACACACACAGAGGCAGTGAGGCTCTTAATAACGTCCCGTAATTCTTCAAGAACAGCCTGTTTTGGGCATGGCACCACACACACACACTGAAACGCACACACACACACACACACACACAGAAACGCACACACACAGAGTCAACGGTTGATTTCATTATTGAGCTACTGAGTCAATGAGGGAGCCCATTCAGAAGCTTTTCAGACGTCTTTGTCAAGTCCGTGTTCATTTGTGCCGGCAGGAGGAGGAGGAGGGAAGGAGAGAGAGAGATGAAGAAGAAGGGAAAGAGAGAAAATAAAGACCCTGCTGATAAGACGTATTTGATGGCATCTAAATTAGAGCCGCTCACGACCGGGCGCCTCGTATGGATTTATTACAAGAGAGAGTGAGCGAGCTGGCGTAAATAGGGGGATGGAGTGATAGTGGGGAGAGAGAGAGAGAGGGAGGGATGGAATAAGAATTTGTGTCAGAAAGAGACGGATGGATGGAGAGCAGGAGAAAGGATAGACGGACGGAGGTAGAGAGAGGAAACGGAGAGAAAGAGGGTAAGTATGGATCGAGGGAAGGAGGGAGAGGAGAATAGAGAGGGTGAGAGGGGGTATGTGAGGAAAAAGATGGATGGATTGTGAATGAGGAGAGAGCGAGGGAGTAAGAGGGATAGAAAGGGAGAGCGGGGAATTAGTGTGAGAAAAAGAGATGGATTAAAGGATGGTCGGATGGAGGGGGGGGAGGAGGGTGGAGAGGGACTATAGAGAGATGGATGAGAGGGAGGTTGAGAGAGAGAGAGAGAGAGAGAGAGGGAGGTATGGAGAGAGGGATGGAAGAAGAGGGAGGGGAGAGGGATGGATGCATGAATCGAGAAAGACAGAGGGAGAGCAAAGACGTGTTAATGTATTGTGTGTGAACACTCCGTCACCTCCGCTGCCAGCTTTCTCACCATCTCTTGCTCGTCTCTTCTCCATCACTATCTCACATGCTGCCTCTCTACAACACACACTTTTAACGAGTGTGTGTTGTCAGTGTTTGATGGCCGCTATGATGCAGCAGACAGTATGAGGTAGTCTGCAGCAGGTGGTCCCCAGGGGGGAGATGGACGTCTAACAGGAGTGTTGCAGTTGAAATGACACACCACATGCTTACACTGTTTCTCTTGTAAGTCAGCGAAGCAGTTACACACACACACACACACTAGGGCTGCAACTAACGACTATTTTGATAGTCGACTAGTCATTGACTGTTAAAATGATTAGTCGACTAATCGGATTATAAATTTCATAATTATAAAATGGCTCCGATTTAGCTACCAGCTTTTACATTTAGTATGAGGTTATTTAAATTTTGTGGTAAATAATAAAGACAAGAAAGATAGTTCACTCTAAAGCATATTTTAATAAATAAGTTTCTTCTGTGCCTCATCCAGCCTTACGATGGCTCCTGGTTTTCTGATGGTACTGAGAAAATGCTAACATACCATTATAACATTTATGAGCGAGTGACAAAGGCGTTGGTTACTTTACCGTTTTGCGTGCTTATTAAACGTGTAAGACCTAACTATTAAATTCTAATTATAAGGTCGATAAACTATAACTTGCGTTTAACCGACCCGTTGTCGTTCCTCGTCCTCCGACATCTTTGGTTTTTCTGTAGGAACTTTCTTAAGCCAATCACAAAACCAGGAGCCATCGGCCAATAGGATTCGCAGCCAGAAACTGCCAATACCCCGCCCCCAAACTGTCCAAACCCCGCCCCCAAACTGTCGAGCAAAAAAGCCGCTCGTCGGTAATCTACTTCACACGCGAGGACATTTAACACATCAAGAGGAAAAAGACATTCGAGAGAGGAAAAATACAGTTTGCACATAGTATTATCACAAACGCACACTCGATTCTTAATTTTGTGCTCTCGAGTTTCACATTTGCGCTCGTGACTTTGAAATTTACGCCCGCGGCAAGCTATTTTGCGCGCTCTAGTTTTGGCGTTGATGTGACGCCATAGGGCCATTCTTCTACCTGTCACTGAATGCTGTTGCACAAGAGCGAATCTCACCAGAGTGTGGTGTATAAGTGCACTCTATTGGAAAGCGGTAGTGTTGCACAGGTAGAAAGGAAGGAAAACGTTTCACTCTGTTTAAAAAGACGTCTGGTGACAATTATCGACAATCAGTTTCGTCGGCGACTATTTTTATTGTCGACTTTTGTCGACAACGTCGAATAATCGCTGCACCCCTAATTTGCACACACACGGCATCGCTCGCGTCTATCCATCCATCCATGCTCAGCTGCGTCTGTCTGTCTGTAGATCTTTCTGTCTCTGCATATCTGTCTGTCTGTCTGTCTGTCCATCTATCTGTCTATCTCTTGATCTATCTATCTATCTGTCTGTCCATCCATTCATCCACTCATCGACTGCACCATCTGTCTGTTCATCCCTCTACCCATCAGCAGGCATCATAAATATATCGATCTATCAGTCTGCCTGCTTGCCTGTCGGTCTGTGCATCTATCCTTCTATCTTTATGTTTATATGTCTTTCTGCTGATCTATCTATCTATCTATCCTTCCGTCTATCCATTTGTCCATCCATTTATTCACTCACTACTGGCAGTGCACATCTGCACCATCTGTCTGTCCATCCCTCCATCCATCACTACGCATCATATATGTGACTCCGCACGGCAAAACCAGTCGCTCGTCACAAATTTTCAAAATTGAATGAAAAGGCATAAATCAAGCTTCAAAACGATACCTACCTACAGACGCTTGGTGCGGTCGCAGCTACGTTTGCATTTACGGTAGCCTACGCTGCATTCACAGCCACACGGATAGCCTACCTGCGTTAGGTTAACTGAACTCGGGAGACGGAGATGGATTCCGGAGAAATATCTTCACTCTAGTCAACCAGTGGATTTAGCGTAAATATTGAAGTAGAGCGGTCAAAACACAAACTTTGAACATTCTGCTGGAATTGAATTCCTCACCTCAAGAAAGTCACGTTTTTAGGATGGAAAGGGTAAGTTTTTCAGCCAAATTTATTCCCAACAGTACAGTATAGACCTTCCACTGTTTCAAAACACTAAAAACAAAAAATCCACCATTTTATCCCACGCAACATAAACGCTCGTTTTTCTCGGAAACCTTCGTTGCGACAAACGACTGGTTTTGCCGTGCAGAGTCACAAATAAGCAGTAGTTTGGAGATGTGAGAGATAACGTGAGATCTGACCGTTCCAGCGGTCAGTTGGGGCAGGTATGATCCCAGTGGAGGCGAGAGGTTTGGTTCAGCTGCATGAACACGCTGCTCATGGTGAAACTGATTAGTGATATGAATAAATCATACAGTTAATTTCTCAGATGTGTGTGAGAGTTGGGGTTGTGTGTGTTAGCCTCACAGGTCAGCATGGGGACATCTTTATGTCCAGATTGAGGCTGAGGGCAAGTGTGGGGGGATGTGGGTTATTTCTGTTGGGTTTGGCTGCCCTAGACTCTGTGTGTCCCAGTGACAGCGATGTTAAGTGTGTGTGTGTGTGTGTGTGTGTGTGTGGTGTTTGTGTGCATTTTAAGTAAACAAGGTCACTCCGCTCTGTTCACACTGTCACTTAATATCCATTCACTTGTCTTACATCTCTCTCGCTCTCTCACACACACACATACACCTTTCACACACACACTTAACATCGCTGTCACCGGGACACCTCTCTCCCTCTCCTTCTTTCACTCACTGTCTCCCTCTTACACACACACACACACACATCCTCGCAGGACAGTGAATATCTTTACAGTGAATGTTGGTTAATTTGTCTTTATATTTTTATAAACTGTTATTATCACACTGGTAATGATCTTAAACGTCTGATATTGCTTGAACTCCAGCTTTTATATCGGAGTTGCCGTAGCTGGAAACTTCGTAACATTTTTGAAGAACTTGTACCGTGCCCCAATGCAGCTGCTAATCCTGCCTCCAGCCTCACTTCCAACTTCTCAGCTTGGACCAGCTCCACTTTTTTTAGTCTTGGCTAGAACTTCTCGCCTCATGCTGTCTCGTCGAGTTTTCCCTTGGCCTGCTTTGGATGCTGTTAGCCTTCTGGGTTGATGCTTCGGTAAAGTAGCTTGGCACAAGCGTGCACTGAACTGTAAGTGAATTTCTGTCACTTTACTGAGGTAAATATGGCTCAAATTTTGACTTATATTTGGTGGATTTAAGGAAGCTTGTCTCTAGTCTCATATTAGTGTTGTAAACGACCATGAAAACTCATTTCAACAGGTATCATTTAAAAGGACTTGAAAGCCCTCAATTTGAGTTGAAAGTACTTGAATTAAAATTCAATGAAATAGGCATGAAGCCTTGCAGTTTGGGGAAAGCTCTATTTAGAGCTGAAACGATTATTCGAACAACTCAAATAATTCGATTACAAAAAATGGTCGAGGCAATTTTTCTAGAATCGAAGCTTCGTTTAATTTAAATGCTTGCGTTTCACACAGACGCTTATTAATGACGCACAAGATTTTCAGTGGCGCGATCAAGGCGAGAATAGATCCCTCTGTATGTGAACGTATTTGTGAGATATTCCGTGCACAAAAACAGAAGTAAATGCATAAAAACGCATAAATGACATTTTTTGCGATTTAAACACGCACTCTGTTTGTAAGCGCCATTACTCGCTAAAACGCTCCGTTTCCATCAAAACGTCCCCTTTATTACAGACAAAACGCATATTTTAGCTGATAAATAACCACAACAACCAGCGTTCTACTCACAATACAGCCATTTATTAAGATTTTCCCATCAATTTTTTTTTTTTTTCTTTTTTCTTTTTTTTTTTTCCATAGTTCGTTCCGGAACGTGCTGAACCCTTTATTGTGACGCGGCTCTGTGGCGTGCGCGGGGGATTGTGGGAAATGCAGTTCTCTTCCAGAAAGGCCAAAAGCAACTCATTTTATTGGCCAAATTGATTCAAAATGACCCTTGAACTTCATGTTTCTTCATTTTCAATTGAATACAACAACATAAAGCGTATTTGACTAACTTCTACTCACAGTAGAATAAGCCTAATAACAAATGTACTGTCATTTTTATTTACATTTTTTTTTATCCGATTACTCGATTAATCGATAAAATAATCGATAGATTACTCGATTACAAAAATGGTCATTTGTTGCAGCCCTAGCTCTATTAAAGGACTTGAAACTGGCTTAACTTGAAGAGCTGGTGTAAAACTCTATTAAAGGTGTATAAAACCCTGCAGTTTCACACATGTCCCATCAAACGGATCATTAACCCTCTCCAGTTCCAGTAAAGCTCTGTTAAAGACGGATGAAAGTGCAGCACGGAACTCACCCAGTTGTTGTAAAACTTTATAAAAGGTATATATGCACACTTAGTTTGAAGGACGTCTCATCAATGGCTCATGAACCCTCCCCAGTTGGACTAAAGCTGTGTTCAAGGTGTTGAAACTCCCTAGTTTGAGAGTAACTCCATTAAATCAGCTTGTAATCCAAGTTAGACTAAAACTCTACAAACCGTACTAGGGTCTTATGAAATCCATTTTATTTTTTCCTAAATTCTGTTTTATTTTTTCCTGAATTCTGCTTTTTCCATTTTTATTCTTCTGAATTTTGTGTTTTACGTTATAATCATATTTATTCACCTAAAAATTGTCTAATTATGGAATGGGTGGGAAAACAAATTCACATTAAATGACTGTTATTCAACTTCAACAAAGTGCTGGGGTTCAGTAGAACATTTTCTGCTTCGGTAAAACGTTAACCTGTAAACAACAAAAAACATTCATTTTTTGGTGCAAAACGACACGTTTCTGATGTGAGTGTTTGACTGTAAGTGGTCGTCACGTGTTCTTGCGGGTGCAGTCTATCGTCTTCTGGCAAAACTTACAAAAGAGTTGTTCTCCCGATTCATAAAAATCACTTGGGTATTGTTCTGCTCTAAACTTAGCACTAACACTCCAATTCTGTACTTTATTTGAGGTGTTTCAGCCTCTTCCCATAGCTGACCGTTGACGTTTCCCCCTCTGTGTCTGTGCGTGTGTGTGTGTGTGTGTGTGTGGAAAGCTGAGTCCCACCTCAACAGGTAACATGTACAGGGGGCTGCAGCGGCCAAAATTAATGAGAAACCATTGCTTTGCTTTGCCCACACACCGATATCAGCCAATTATACGACGTTCCGCGCTTTACAGCGGATTCCATCTTATTTCTTGAATTTAATTAAAAGAACATGAACCGCCTCCTGCAATTTGAATATAGCTTTATGAGAGGGACGTGAAGCTCTTGTGAGAAAAAAAACTGTATTTAAGGGATCCCCATCTACAAAATATCATTCCGTCACAACAAGTTTAGCCAGAGCTGACACCAGAAAGGATGGTATCAATTTTGAAAAGGGACATCCAACAAAAACCAGCGCTGTGACTTGTTTGCATGATTATTAGTTCCAAGAAACCAAAGGAACAGAAAAAATGAGTATTGAAGTTTTCCCAGTTGAGGTCCCCAGCCTCTTCCCGTCGACTCGTGTGCCGCGCTCCCGTTGGCTGCAACTTGCCGGAGACTAGACATCTGGTCGATAATCGGTTTTGAAACTTGGACTTAGGAGTGCACGGTATAAACGATATAAAAGGTATGCGATATAAATTTGGCCAACGATAGAGATTTTGATCATACCGGCATACCTCTGAAATTTCCGCTCCCCGCTCGCGAAAATGACGTAATCGAGTCGCGTCAAATGAGCGAAAACCACACCACGAGGCATTTGTTTTCGTAAAATGGAGAGAGAGTGTACAGAAGAGCAGCTCGTTAAGAAGACCGGTGCAACATCCGTAATCTGGACATGGTTTGGATTTAGGGTCTCGGTTACTGAGCAGAAAAACATAATCTGCGAAATATGCCGGGCGATAGTAACACGAGCAATCTGTTCTACCATCTTAAAACGAAACACGCTGTTGAATATGAGAAGCCAAAAAATGCGCCTTTCTCAAACGCCAAGTCCGTCTCAGAGCACAAGTGATAAAAAAGTTGGCCAGCAGACCTCAATCACCCAAACATTTTCTAAAGGCTCTCCGTATGACAAAAAGAGTCAGCGGTGGACGGAACTTACAGATGCTAGATCTGTATTCTTGTGCAAGGACATGTTGCCTTTCCAAACAGTGGAGAGAAGCGGCTTTAAAAATGATTAGAAATGATTAAAGTCCTTGATTCCCGATTCGTGGCACCTAACTGCACGTATTTTAGCCAAGTCGAAATGCCCAAATTGCATGGCAAGGTCAATGAGCAAGTAAAAACACATCTCCGTGGCATCAAACATTATGCTACTACTACTGAAGGGCATTTAGCACTGGTGGCAACACTGTAACATGCCACCGGTCTGCACTTAAGCCAGAGACTGTGGACAGGCTTGTGGTCCTGGCAAAAAAATCTGCCATAAACTGGCATAAAACTAATGTTAAAACTAAAAAAAAGTGTTCTTTTTGGCACTTTATAATTTTTTTTTCATTTGTTCATCTTTGTTCACAGAAAAGAAAGTTATTGAACTTCAAGAACTTTTTTAGCACAGGTTGCAACAATGTAGCCCTTTAAAT
>JAVGVS010000870.1:0-25000 GCA_032718565.1 Distichodus sexfasciatus
GTGTGTATGTATGTGTGTGTATGTGTGTATTGTGGGTAAATTGAGTGTAATTTAGATCTCAGAATGCCGCAGCTGCCGTCACTAAGGCTTTTAACAGTGTTAGTGTCCGTCAGCGTGGCTCCGCCTGCTTGTGGTCGGGGCTGGAACTCAGGAGACGCATGAGAATGAAGTAAGGAAAGGCTCCAGTAGAAGTGGAGGAAATGGAGTGCGTGGAGATGAAGGAGATTTGAGCAGCGCTGCAGTGGAGATGTGAGAGTGGAGAAAAGAGCTCCAGTTATTAATGTAAATCCTGTTTGTCTTCATGACATTATTAATACTTTATTACAACGTTACCTGTATTTATTACAACGTAAGACGCTGTGCACCCCTTCCTCCTTCCCTACCTCTCTCTCTAGTCCTCCAGCTCTTCATCGCTTCCTTTTTTACTTCCTCCCTCTCTCTTTCTTTCCCCTTTTCTGTCTTTCTATCCCTCTCTCTCTTCCTCCCACCTCTTCTCTCTCTGTCCCTTTCTCTCTTCCTCCATCTCAGCCCCCTCCTCTCTCTAACCCCTCTCTTTCTCTCTTCCTCCCTCTCTCTTCATGTTTTCCCTCTCTTTCTCTGTTTTCTCTCTCCTTCCTTTCTCTCTCTTTAACCCCCCCTTCTCTCTCTGCTCCCTGCTGTAGCAGCTTCATTCTTTTAAAAGCAGGGGCAGGGCTGTAGGGCCCCACGTTGAAAAGCTGGTCCTCGTGTGGAGGGGCGGAGTCGGGTGTATTTTTTAGAGGGGGGTATTAGGATGGAGGGGGGGGCAGCATGGGGCAGAGCGAGGTTGTGACCTTGAGTATCGATCCCAGCCTCTACAATTTCCCCGGCCAGCCGCTGCTCCCCCAAAGCCCCCCCATACCTCCTTCTCCACCTCCACCCCCACCCCGAGCTGCTGCAGTGCATTAGGCCATAAATCCATAACGCCGCCGCTGTTCATCCAAGCACAGGAAGAAACTGAATTAAATGTTAAAAAACAATCTGTGTGCGTGGAGCAGCCGATTCATCACGATTGCAGCTGGGACGAGGAGCGCGCACCGGAGCCGGAGCCGGAGCCGGAGCCGGGCCTGGAGATGGACCAACTCGGACTCATCTGTCAGAAGGAGGAGTGGACACAGAGCGCCGGCTTAAACACCAAACCTGAAACCAGCCGAGGTCAAACACTTCCCAAATGACGGCAGGAAGCAGAGCGAGTGGAGAAACACCTGACTGATCTACATGTTAGTGATGAGGAGCTTCACATAGTCTATAAACACACAGCAGCATGGATTATTCTTAAAAATCTGATTTGATCTTTAGACCAACATGAATAAAGATCCAGTTTTTTTGTGTTTGAAAATTTTGTGAAATTCTCGAATAGTGTTCACGTATTAACATCCAGCACTGCAGCTAATGACAGTGAGTAAATGACAGAATCTTGGTGAAGACTGCATGAATGGCTTTTTAGAATGATCAATGAGCCGCCGCATCGATCCAACTTGAAAACATTGATCAGAAGTCAAACATAACATCACTTTATAATGAATATGCTGTCTTTATTAAGAGAGAATATTTGAATTTATTTTAAACGATTGTTTGAATCAGGAAGGCAACAAGACTACTTTTTTGTGACCTGATGTGAATTGATGTGATGGTGTTCAATCTCATATTGATCTCTGGTTGCTGAACTGAATTAAATGTAAATCATATGGTAGCAGATTTTTTGATATCGGCAGACGTCATATCATCATTCATTGAATCAATATAATATCATATCGTGATGAAACTTTTACACTCCAAACCTGTAGTTCACATTTCAGCAATGTCCATTTGCCCTCCTGGTGAAAGTTCGCCCTAAGCAGGGGTAAAAGTTTGGGTTTCTGCTCGTGAGCTGAGGTTTGGGACATGACGCTCAGCGCTCTTCCCTAGATTGGTCTCATTTTCCTCTGCCTTTATAAACGGCTGCAATTGAGAACCTGCCGAGACGGGGGCAAGAGTCTCCACTGGGGGAAATGATTTCTCTCTCTCTGTCTGAAGAGGACACTAGAAATCATCTCCAGCAATTTTGGTAATGGCTTTTGAGACAGCTGCCCGCATTGTCGTGTAATGATGACAAATGACAGCCTGAAAAGACTTTGCTGTTTAAAAGACAAGAGAGCGAGCGGGAAGAGAGCGAGACGCTTGCATAAATTGCCCCGTGCAGTATTTTCCCGCTTGATTGTGTGTAATTGGCTTTTATTGGACTTGTTAGCCGAGGCTAACTTTTAGCTATTACGCCACTTGCTCCGCAAAAGAGCCTTTCCAGCCGCTTGATGGCCGGCGCCCCGCTCACCGCTTCCTCGGGGTGAAAGCCAAACTACCTGGGGCGAAACTAATCGGCCCTCTGCCCAATCCGGGGCTTTAACCAGCTAGAGGAGGCTCTGCACTTAGCCAGCCATGGAGAAGAATGAAGACGAGACGAGGCGAGAAGAGAGAGAAAGACAGCCTTCAGCAGTCTCGTTTAAAACAAACTCAAGCGCATCACACGCCAATCTGGAGTCAGTTTAACCATCCAATTCTCCCAGATGACAGAGTGCATCATAGCTATTATGGCAGCGGCTGACATTTTCTAAGCCGTGACATTTCAATACAGCACACGGGGTCAGAAGCTGCGTCTGCGCTAAGCGTTCCTGTATAAGGTTAATTGGCATAAAGCTATAGGTAGAGACAGATTGGGCTATTTGGTGTCTCAAAATGCTGGTGTAGGATTGCCAAAGTTCAAGAGAAACATTTAAAAAATGCAATTTTGGAGCTGGAGGTCTGCGGTCATTTCGACCGCGATGTTCCGCTGAGCGATTGGGTTGGGTGCATTTATCCTCTGGCATGCTGAGAATTGTTCTCGAATGTTCATAAGTATAGATTGACGTTGACGCAAATGCGGATGATTCTGTTAGCTTGTAGTCCGCTGCTGGGGAAAGGAAAGAAGAGCAAAAGCCTGGTGATGCGCGGCACAATCTATAAAATGGCAACATTTTATCACAACAGGAACAAAACACGTGTCATAGACAAAATCAATGATTCTAAATGGAGAAAACATGTCCCCTGTAGCATGGCTAAAGTTAAACGCTGTTGCTTTAACAGGGCGACTCCCTCAGGCTTTAGGTGTGACTGTGCTGGTAAGTGTGTGTGTGACTTGGTCACTCTGTTCATGGTTAAACTTTAAATATCTCACAGAGGACTCTGCAGCCGTGACGCTGGATGCACTGTGACCACTCTGCTGATGCGTCCTGTCAAACATGCTGTTATATATAAGAGGACGGTCGTGTACTTTTTGTCAATCAATGAACGATATTTAAAATTCATCCCTCACACACACACAAACACACTTTCTTGACACCAGCAGCTCTTAACCCAGTGGCGTCTCTCACGTCAATGGGAAAAATCCATATGTGACGGAGCTTCAGACTCAGATCCATAATTAATGGAGAACTCTGCTAGGAATCACTCAGGGTCTTTCTCGTCGCTCTTTTTGGTAAGCGCTGGTTTTCCTGTAAATCTCCCATCGCTTCTCTGACAGAGGTCTTGGGCTGGGTAATGACTGGGGTCTGTAAACACACTTGGGGTGGGGGTTGAGAGGAGGGATGTTGCTGAGCGGCTCTGGGGGCAGGACCTGAGAGAAACCCCCCTCATCAGAATGCAGTGAGAATGTCAGCTGGACGTGAGACTCTTTAACGTTACATTAATGTGTGTTTGACTAATGACTTCACCAGCGTTCCCAGTTCCCCTGCTCTCAGTGCTTACTGGAACCACACGATTCCCATTACACCAAACCCATTCCCAGCAGGACATGCAGCTTACTCATCATAATTACAGTAGAAAATGCATAATAATAAGAGGAAGAATAAGAGAGGAAGAAGAAGAAGGAAGAAAGAAAGAAAGAAAGAAATACAGCTGAGCAGTTTATGGGGTCCAAGCATGGAAGTTTTGCTGTGTGAAAAAACACGTTTGAGTATAATGAAATTCCAAAAACATCATTGAAATAATATACACTGTAATTTAATTTAAACCTTAACATTATGTGTCATTTAAAAAAAAATACTTTAAAGACGTCCTTCAGCTCAAATATTAAGCATTAGCTTTAATTACAAGCAGTTTGTAGCTTGCAGTTTGGATTTTAAAAGGAGCTTCATCAGTGATGTAATTCGGCGTGTTTCATCTCAGTGATATTGTTCATTAGCATTATGTGTACTAGCTCAGGTAGCTGGCATAGAGAACCTTATGTGTATCTGTTCATTCTGCTACAAGACACACAGCATTTTAAATACATAGGTTCTACTGTAATATGCACATGTACAGTCACTTTCTAAAATATAAAATGTATGGAACATTTTTAAAGATTTTTCTATATATTTTTGTATTTTGTGTCTTGTTGATTATTACTTTTTCATTTTTTTCTTCAACGTAACCTGTTAACTTCTAATTTCTAAAATTCTATCTTTCGATTTACACAGTCTCAGGATGGGTTAGACTACATTTCACTACATGACTACATGTTGCGCTTGTAAAACTATGTATGTGACAAATAAGAAACTTGAATCTCGTTGAGGTCGCTGAGTATTAGAGAGACAGCAGAACAGCTGGAGTCTCCTCCTTCATCCACTACACCCTGTCTGTAGAAACACTATCGCTACGGCATTCCTCCTCACGAATACTCGATCTTGGAGGAAAGTCTGTGCATCTCAGGAGGGCCCTCACGGTTGGGCTCGGGGCCTTGAGCTGATGTCATGGGCCTGTATGCGAAGTGCAAACGGAGCCGTAATGAGGGCGAATGAGAGATCATGTTTATCATCCTGAGTGATAGCAAACCTGATAAAAGGCCAGCAGTCGTCCTTTAAGATGCGCTGCCGTCTGCCCGAGCACACAGGCTAAAATTGAGTCAGACTCGCACGCTAATGTGCACCACAGGTCTCCTGTAACACGCCAGAAAATTTATTATATCGCTAAAGTGTCTCGCAAAAGCCTGGATATCCTGTTTCTGGTCGGTTTTCCTTCAGGAGGTCGAGCGAGCCGCAGGGAAACGTCTGGCCACAGTTCCTCCCTGCGCTTCTTTTGCAGTCGATTCGGTCATTTTTTCATGTGAAGGACGACAGGGTTCTGCTGTCAGCGCTGACAAAAGGACGGAGGTTTTTCCAGTTGCCCGGGGTCACACAGTAATTATATTTTCATACAGTTCAGATGGTGATTAATTTCTGTTTGTGATGCAGTCAGATACAGAACAGCCAAGAAAAAATGGTTTGGGGTGAAAGGACGTGTTGCTGTGAGGCTCTGTCTGATATCAGGAGTTCTCATATCCTCATCTGTCAGGATGACGAGTCGAAGTGAGAGATGGGACACAGAGAGAGAGAGAGAGAGACAGAAGGAGAGAGCAGCTGGACTGATAGATTGTGCTGTCTCAGTATGGACTGCTTCTCAGCCTTGTAAATATGTGACAAATGACAGCGCAAAAAGTATCGATTCCAATCTCATCGAAGCAGCACAGGACTCTACTGAAGCACACACACACACACACACACGCACATCTTGGTCTTGCTATCTTACTGAGGTCCTTCTACTGACTTCCACAGTGACTAAATAACACTCCAGACCTTAACCTCAACCTCAGTAACCAAATCTTTCACCTTTTAGTTTCTCACATCAAACCTGAGACCCTTCTAGAAAACACTTTTACTGCATAAGGTCCATCTGTCACATACACACACGTCCCCACAAAGCCATAAAACGCATAGTGTTTTTCAGCTTTAAGGGGACTGTCAGGTCCTCACAGCAAATCTGTACTGTACTGATCCAGTAGTGAGTACTGATCAGATAGAGAGTTCTGATCTCATACTGAATACTGATCCAATATGGAGTACCGCAGTAATGAACCGATACTTAGCACTGATCCAATAGCAATTACTGATACAATACAGAGCACTGGTTCCTTATTAAATACTCATCCAATGCTCAATACTGATCTGGTATTGATTACTGATCCAATACTGATGTATTTCATAACTAAAATATCCCTTATATCTTCAACATCTTCATCTTATAGCTAACAGAAAGACAACAGTGAAGCAGATGCAGAAGCGACCTGCACCACGACCCATTAGACAACTGTACTGACTGTCACATGGGACTGTCCTGGTGGTCTCTGAGACTAAAGAGAGAGTCTAACATCTGACGTGAATGTGGTGAAGTTGTGACTGATGAGAGTTGTTGTTGAGTGTGTGTCAGGCTGTTAGGTGGAGGCTGAAATTATCATTCCTCTTTTCTTCAAGCCCATCTGACCATAATGACTCTGGACGGCTGCTGCTGCTCCTGCAGGGTCCAGTGAGTCTCTCTGCAGAGCTGCTGATCGGCCTGTGCATTGTCCCCCAATTACACACCACAGCAACTGCAAAATGGAAGTGACAGCCGGCTGCTGACCGTGGGATGCCACTGCTGCTGATCTGGGATCTGAACTGGATGCTTGTACACGACGGCTTGGGGTTTCGAGGAGCTGGGGCGGACTGACGTGGGGTCAGGGTGGTGTTGGGGTTGTGTTGGGCAGCATGACGTGTGTGTGTGTATGCCACAAGGAAGTGGGCATCTGGTGTGAGGAGGTGTGAGCAGGTGTAATGTGTGTGTGTGTGTGTGTGGTGTAGCTGTGTTGCACTCCACCAGCAAAGTGGTTCCCTGTAGAGATGCACAAAAAGGATTCTCCCTCCACATCTGACCTCCACCCAGACGCCTGCCGGGCTCACACAGCCGCTCTGATTGTCTGTCTTTGTGTCTCTTAAAAATGAGAGGGTGAGATGGAAAGAGAGGAAGGTTATCAGTGGTGGTTGTAGAGAGTGGGCTAGTGGCCAGCTTCATCTCCTCTCCTCACTCCAGCCGGTCAGGAAGGATTAGAGACGCTCCAGGCATCTCGCCGCTCCAGCGCACATTTCACCTGCAGCTCACTCAGATTTGGCAAACCTGCTCTCACTCCACCTGCCCCGCAGCTAGCCGACAGACCAGTCACACTGATGCTGATGTGCAGTGGCCAGTTTTGGTTCTGTTTGGAGCAGTGATCTGCACGAAGGGGAGGCAGAAAATAGATATGAGATTAAGGTCTCCCTGCACCACTGCTGCCGCTTGATGTCCCTCCTGTGGCTGCCGTGGGGAGGAGGGGGTGCAGTTACACTCTGCCCAGGCTCCTAAACACACTTATCCTGCACTGTGTGTGTGTGTGTAGTTTCACACTGCCCAGATGGTGCAAAAAGTTGTGACTCTTACCTAGTACATCTATTATCCCTTTTTCATCAGTGCGTATGTGTGTGTGTGTCTGTGCGTGTGTGTGTGTTTAGTACAGAAGGTTGTAATTTACCCAGCCACACACAGGTGGTAAAAGAGCTGGTGGCGATTATTGGCATTTTTTAAGGTCAGAGTTGTTATTATATTGAGGATCTGTGTCTTTCTCACTGATTGTTTTCCTTCATACTGAGTGAGGTTCTCCCTCTTCCTCCTCCTCCTTCTCACACACCAAACACACCAACCGTGTCCCAAACATGAGCTGCATTTAGTTCTGTGCTGGAATGATGTTGTGGAGAAGATCAGGGCCTCACTGCAGCTCCGGAGATCCACACCATGCCATCTGATGTGTCCAGTGGGTTGCAGGCAGTGTTGGGCACGTACCTTCAAAAAAGTAATTAGTTATAGTTACTAGTTACTTCTGAGTTAGTAACTGAGTTACATTATTAAAAAAGTAACTAATTACCAGGCAAAGTAACTATTGCGTTACTTAAAAAAAATTAATTTAATATAACTATAAAATAAATATAAAATATTGTACACTAATCTACACGTTGTCACGGACGCAGAGAGACTCTTTTTTCCTGGGCATAAGTTGCACGTTACATAAATATTTTTGCCTTTCACCTCAGCGAGGGAAAAGTAGTGCTTACACTTCCGGTTTGCAAAAGCTACCTTTGAACTTGTTGGACTTGCCATCGTTGTGACTCCTGGACGTTGGCGTGTGCGACTGACCGTGTGTGTGCTTGTGTGTGAACACCCGCACTACTCTGCCTGTGATTGGCAAACAATGGAAGTTTACTCAATTTAAGCCAATCATCGCGTTCTCAGTTACACCACGTTTACAGACACACCAATCATCATCACTGGTTATGTGTCCCGCCCCGGCCCCGAACACACACAAACACCCCCCCCCAGAGAAAGAGAGGTCCTGCTCATATGAAAACCGCTTCAGTGTTCTCAGTTATAGTAACGCGCATTTTATTGTCAGTAACAGTAACGGCATTGTAACGGGGGAAACAGTAATTCGTTTGATTACTTGTTACTGAAAAAAGTATCGCCGTTAGTAACACCGTTTATTTATAGCACCATTATTCCCATCACTGGTTGCAGGGTTGCATGCATTACCATTACCAGACTGTACCTTATATCCCAAAGACGGAGAGAGTAGTCAGGAGTATCTGATGGTTGACTGTGTTTTTGATGTTATAACACAACTAAAGTGAGACTGGTGAGATGCTCTTTATCCAAGCTAAAATATCATTGTCATGATTGTCAACACTTCTCTAACACTAAGCTATTCAGAGTGCTGCTCAGTGCTGTCTCTGGAACATTTTAAAGTGTAAGAGCTCCATTTATGGCTCTTTGGTTTTCACCTGGAATTCAGTCCAGTGTGCAGCCATGACATCTTGTGTGTAAGAGCTGGTGTTTTATAATTCTCAGATGTTTTATCTGTCACATAATCCGATGCTGTCTTTGTTTACTCCACCGCTCCTTCTCCTTTTCATTCTGCCATTTTTCTCCCACACATTTCTCTGTATTCTGAATCGATCAGTTGTAAAACACTTGAACCCGTCGCAGCGCAGACTGAAGGGATCACGCAGCTAAATGCTGCACATGCTGAATGTCAAGGAGAGAAACAAGGCGAACGCTTTCACTCTGTTTTCTCCTTCTCTTCTCTGCTCTCTCTTTTTTCCTCTCTCTCTCTTTTCAGCACTTGATGTCCGGTGAGAGCCGGCCACCATCTCGCCTCACGTCTCAGTGTGAGGTCACGCTCTTCTGTTTACCGCACCAGCCGCATTCAGATCAGACTCGTGACCTTTCCGGCTGGACGAGAGCCGCGACAACGAATCAAAGAGCAGCTCCAAATCCAACCCCGAGCTGAAGGAGCCCGATGTCTGACCAGCAGCAGATGAGGAAAAAGACTGGACGTCATTCACCAGTATTTTAGTCTTATATACATTTTCTCTTACATTTATTCTTATGAAACTTAAGATATCTACGCAGTATATTATCATACAACTTTAAAACGGAAGAAAACCCAATACACTAGCGTTTCCCGGTCCTCGCGCCCCACCACTCTGCACATTTTCCCTATTTCCTGCACTGTCGCGCGCTGGTCCTACGTTGCTAATTAGCTGATTAGTAGCATCAGCTGTGCTGTTGGTCGGGAAAGTCGAATCTGTGCAGAGCGGTGGGGTGCGAGGACCGGGATTGGGAAACGCTGCAACACACCAATGTTTTGCACAAACGGGCCCGCAATAAGCTGTGTGTAGGAGTGTTCCTCACCTTTTGTGGATTCTGTTCTTACCTAGGTACAAATCTCAAATAAGAAAACACTGGTGAAAGTCAGAATCTTGGTGAAAACTGCACAAATTTCTTTGTAAGAAGAGTTGATAAATGAGGCTCAGCGCGTGCTAATTGCAGTGAGGAGTTGGAATTGAGGGGTGGTTAGAAACGGTTATCCCCATGAATCTGAACATGACTCAAACTAAAGGTGGGTATTGGCAAGGACCTCACAATACGATACATGTCGCGATACATGGGTCATGATACATTTATATCACGATATATAGCGATACTATTCATATTGCGATAGATTGTGATATTCTACAGTTCACTGAAAATGTAAAAAACAGAGCTGAAATGCAAGTTGCTGTGTACGATCTGGGTAGTCTTAATGAACCACATTACATTAATAATTCAGCTAAAACAAAATAACTCAGAACTGAATTTTAACTTCATTGTCTTTGCATTTTAACACACTGAAATAGTGGACACCAAAAAGGTTAAGACAAAGTGCATAATATTGAAAATAATAACT
This sequence comes from Distichodus sexfasciatus, assembly GCA_032718565.1. NCBI lineage: Eukaryota > Metazoa > Chordata > Actinopteri > Characiformes > Distichodontidae > Distichodus > Distichodus sexfasciatus. The sequence continues at coordinate 10,115 of JAVGVS010000870.1, forward strand.
TAGTCGGTTATCTGAGGCTGCTTGTGGGGCATGATTCTCCCCCTCAGAAATATAGATTTTTGTAGGTAGAAATCAATATATCATGAAAGGAAATATCATGATATATTGATGTATTGACATCAAATCCTATCTCTCCTGTTCGTCTTTTCTCTCTCTCTCTCCAGTCTACACGTGAGCTGTGTTCCTTTGGGAGCCGTTTAAAACACTGCTGTAGCTTTTAACCACACAAAAACATCCCGGATTTTTCTCCTGCTGGAAAATCAGTGGGAGGAAACTCTGACCTTTAGAGTCGGCTCTCACCACATCAGATCCACAATCTGTAAATAAGGCTGGGGCTCTGCTGGGGAACTTCACCACTATACTGAACATTTTACACCATAGATAAGCTCAGAAATAAAAACGATGTGAGAGAACGGCAGCATGAGTTAGAGTCATGGTGAAACTGTGTTAATCTCCAGAGTTACGGTTAGAGTTTACCTGCAGTGTTGGGAGTAGCTAACTAAAGTTAGTGATGCTAATACATTTTTCAGTAGCAAAATTGCTTTTTAAAAACAGTAGCTTTTCCAGTAACAATATATTTTAGAAAAAGGGATGTAGTGCAGCAAAACGAGCATTCATCCATTCATTATCTGAAACTCTTGATCACAATCAGAGCAGTGGGGACAGGAGAATGGGCACCAACCCTGGTGTGCCAACACTCCGCAGGGCACACACACTCACACAAATACACTCACACTCAAAAATTAGAGTAACCAATAATACTAATTAGCTACCATGCCCACATGGCATACACAAATTGTGCGCTCACAGTGCGCTCTCAGCAGCTGCCAGTTGGAGGAGGATAGAGTCCATCTTGACGGATATCAAAACACTGTCTAGCTCAAAACTTCATAGAAACCTCATTATGATGAAAATGAGTGATGATTTGTGATTGTGAACACAGCACAGTGTCAGGGATCTGGTTAGGATATGACGAAAATGCTTGCCGTTAGCCGTTAGCCCATGTAGCGTGGATGGTTAACCCAAACGCGGAGTGAGACATGAATAGGTGGGCGAACCACACAAGTTGATATAAGAACTCTCCAACATGAAGAGTAAAGATTCCCACCGGAATCTGCGTTCTAAAAGACACACACTCAATCGAGGAGATAACCAAATAACTGGAGTACTCACAGTTGAAGCCGATGAAAATCGGAGATGGGCTGGTGACTCAATGACTGAGCGGTGAGCCGCGAGGAAGAACCTCTTTTTATACTCCCCGATCGCGCCGATGACTTCCGCGTCCTTGTGCTGGTCACGTGATCGGAGTGCGTGTGACACACGGCACCCAGTCCACCACAACCACATGTGAGCTCTGCATTTGACCCATCCGTGAAGGAGCAGTGGACAGCTGACATCGCCCAGGGAGCAGTGGTTGAGGATGGTATATTACTCATGAGTACTGCAGTGGTACCTTTAGCGGTCTAAGACTGATGACCTTCTGATCATGGGACAAACGTCCAAATCATAACATGCATTTAACATTACACTGTTTAAAAATACAGATTTTATATAACTTTAATAACTTATCTTAGAAATCTCCTGCAGCACAGATGCTCAGTGTTACTGGATGAAGCAGCTTGGATGTACTTACTACTTGTACTCTGTAGTGTGTAGTGTAGTAACTGCTATATTAAAACAGCAGTTTTAATCACTATTTAATAATGTTTATCACTATTGGAGCTGGAAAAGGGTTTGGGTTTAAACATACTGAAGTAAAATGTGTTTGTGAAGCACATAGAACTCAAAAAGAAAGCAAAAGGACTTTTAGGTCCCAGGGGACGTTTTATTGAGGACGATTAGCACAATGCTATGCTAAAGGAGCTGCACTAAGAGCCGTGTCAGTCTCGCTAACGCACAGGAGAAGATAAAACACGACCTTGACTTTGAGAAGATTTAGAACTCATTTTCCTCCGTAGAGACACGCTCCTCTCCCCAACACTGCCCCCAAAAACCCCAAACCAGCCTACTGATTCCACTCGGTAAACATTAATTAGCGGGATGGACGCAGGTTTGACCGCGACGCTGGGGGATGAACCTTGAGGAGAATGTATGAGCTGAATGCACACACACACACACACACACACACCCTCACACACATACTCTCAAACGTTACACCAGGGCGGTTTTATCTCACGACATTATTATATTCAACGACAACAATGCAGTATGTGTCAATATGACACAGGAGCCAGCCATTGATATGAGACAATATCACATTGTGAATTAATGCCTGACCCTAACACCTAACCCCCTAACCCTGCACCTTTGAAATTTTACACCAAACTCAACACTATAGATATACTGTATATACACATACTTATTTGCTTCTCTCTCCACTCCACTCTCTCCATCTTTCTCTCCCACTGTACCCTGCTATCTACCTGCTCCCATCAACCCTAACCCCCAGGTGTAGGTGCAGTGTGTGTGTGTGTGTGTGTGTGTGTGTGTGTGTGTTGGTGTGTTAGTGAGTGTGTATTAGCAGATGTATGTCAGGGGACATGTGAGCTGCTCATGTGTCTGCAGTCTGAAAGGTGGAAGTATTTAAGGAACAAACACAGTCTGACCCCGACACTGCACAGGGACAGAGTGTGTGTGTGTGTGTGTGTGTGTGTGTGTGTGTGAGTGTGTGTGTGTGTGAGAGTGTGTGTGTGTGAGAGTGTGTGTGTGTGTGATGTGTCAGAGTGATGCTCAGTAGAGTGTGTAGAACTGTCAAGGTGACTCAGTGTTGTAGAGCCTGTCATTTCTCTCACCTCACTCGGTGAAGTCACAGTTCACACACACACACACACACACACACACACACACACACACACATACACACAATGGAAACAGCATTTTTTCCAAACATAAAAAGTGAACATAAAGAACAAGTTTTGGCTTCTTTATATTTCTACAAACTGTATTTCTATGAAAATAAAAGTGATCATGAAGTAAAAGAATTCACACACACACACACACACACACAGGACAGACAGGTGTGATGGTGTGATGTGCTGAGTCGTCCTCCCCATGTTGTCCCACGTGCTGTCCATCGTGATGCTAATGATGTTTATTTTCCTCCCTTACGGATGTTATTGATCAGCACTTACTCCATCAGTGGCACAGTCGTCATGGTGATGGGATACGGGAGCAGCAGCGGAGAAGAATGCGGGGAGGTGCAGGGGGGTCATCAGCTTCATATTGGAGGGTCAGGGTGAGGGTCAGTCACATTCAGAGAGTGGACCAAGACCTCTAGTCCCCAGTACCACTGAAACACACACACACACACACACAGCAGTCTGAGTGCTGGCTCTATTCAGCTGCATCTGTCTGCATTAAGAAAATCTCTGTTTGATTACCCTGGGTCTCCTCCCCTTATTCACCTGACAGCAGTGTGTGTGTGTGTGTGTGTGTGAGGCCAGTCAGCTGACCGTCAGTAATCCATCAAGTTATTGAGCAGTGCTGAGTATCATTTCTTTTCCTCCTTCTCTCTCTCTCTCTCTCTCTCTCTCTCTCTCTCTCTCTCCGTCATTGCTCTTGCTTTTTGTGTGATACTGTTCTGTGTGAGCTGTGTAACACACTCCTCTAACCTGATGTCCCTCCTTCATGCTGCACATGTGTGTGTGAGACAATACCTACCAGCCCTGTGACCTCCGACCTCTAGGGTCACCGGCACAAAGCTGAGTGGAATTGCTTTGTGCCCCAAAAGAGAGAAAACTGAGCTAAATACACACACACACACACACACACACACACGTAACCCTCCGTTAGTCTCACACGGCAAACACACACCCTTGTGCGTGTGCATGCATATCTGTGACCATAGCCTGTGTGTATCTATGTGTGTTTTAGCGTGTATATGTGTATGTGTGACCACAGCCTGTGTGTGTGTGCATGCACGTGTGTGTGTGTACATTCTGAATATTCCTCCTTATTTACCTTCATTCCACATTTGCTACCAGTTGATGATTTTGTTTAATTATTTTATTTAAATGTTTTGTGTGCAGCCGACCGACATAGTGACATCATTGTCCTCACACTTCAACTTTAGCAGTGCCCGGGGAGCAGTGCTTGGGTACGGTACTTTGCTCATAAGTACCTCAGCGGTAGCTTCATCAGTTTGAGATTTGTGCTGGGGGCAACTCCCTAACTGCCCCAAAAACCTCCTGATGAGCAGATCTGCTGCTGAACTGGCTCTTCATCACCATGATGATAAAGATGATGATGACGATAATGATGATGTTCCTCAACTTTGCTGCAGAATTAACGATGCTGTGAGATGAAGAAGCAGCTTTTTCAGACGGCTCGCTCCGCATTATCACATTACGCCGCCCCATTGGATTATGGGAGATGAATGTCAGATAATTGTGCATAAACAGCGTGCTGTAATTGGATTATCGCATGGCGGCTTTCTGGGGCTAATTTAGAGCTGAAATGTTTTTTGGTGAGAGATCAATTGGCTGTGATTGGGAGTGAACCACACAGGTGCGGAGCTTCAGATTAACGTTAGATTAATTGCAGCGCTAAGCAACTTGCTCACCCTAGTGAACCACTACCTTACCACACAGTAATTTACTGGAAATTTATCATACAGCAGGTCTGCCTCCTCCTGCAAACTGTAGCATTACTCCTAAAGACATACTAGTTTGAATTCTATAAAATCATACTGTGTTTCTGGCATTTCAAATCTCTGATGTTTTTATGTACAAGATGCAGCAAAAGTAAGAGTTCTCATTTGGATCAACTTCATGAGCTTCAGCCATTTAAGCCAACACAGCACAACCCAACCAAAACACAACAAACACGCACATCACAGCACAGTGTAAAATCTGCACTTAACGTGTTTAAATCAACACATCAATTTGTCAGTAAGATGCTACTTAATAAAAGGGTTTTTGCAGGTGCTGATCAATCATGAAGTACTCCTGTAATTGATCAGCAGAAGAGTGGAGTGTAAATCCTTCTGCTGCTGATGTCCATCAAACTGAGAAACAGCGCTAGAAAGCCAGAGTTTTACATTTAGCTGACCAGAGTTAAGGTCAGTAGTGTTAATTACTTCTCAGTGTTTTCAGACTGACACACACTGACACTCACATACACACATGCAGAACTGCTGAGCATTTCAATTAAACAAACAGGTAGTGTTCTCATAAACTCTTCTGGAGGAGATCGATGAACGAACATGAAATCGCGCTAGCGGCCGGTAGCATCTCCGACCTTTTACTGTTCTGAATTTCATAATTTATAGATGTGGAATGTCGAGAGGAGCCAGAGAGCCAAACGCATCTGCACCTTCCATTGTGTTAATGCACACGCGGCCGGCAAAGTGACGCTGGCCAATTCCATTAGAGAGATTGTGATGGTGGAGATGAACGGGCTATTGACAGTTTGGATGCTTAATGAATTGCTATGTCTCAGTGTCTGGCTTTTTGCTGGCTGCAGTGCTCAGATATAAATAAATATATGAGTTTTTGCTTAATGCTTTACTCCAGTGTGTCTGATTAAAGGGCAGTGGTGTTACACTGCGCTCTGCTACATCGTCTCCCTGACTGATGAGGAGAAAATGCTGTTTAGCAGGACTGCAGCACCTGGGTTTTTCAGCAGGTTAGTCACATTAACACACACACTGATGTCTGAAGGCACATGGCTGGAGAATGCAAATTGTAACGTACAGAAAGTAACAGTTAAATTTAACATGTTCTTAAATTGCTTACTCATCATTTCAAATGTATCATTTTAAATCTATGTCCAACTGGAACCACCATCGCTGAACTGAGGAGGAGGCGTACCGCACCAATGATCAGTCACAACACAGTCCTGAGATCCCTCCCATGCTGATTTAAATGTGAGATGAACCACCCAAAAATGGTCCACACCTGTCTGACCCCAACAACCTGTGAGGATACAACACCACTAGAGGATAAACACCTGGAACTCCACATCAGATTTGACCTGAAGAAGCCTTTTAGATGAGAGCTGAAACATCTTCAGAGTCCTTAAAAGAAGTCCAGTTGTGCTCCATTCAAGCTCTAAAACACTTAACTGACACAGAAAATATGTATGCTAAGTATGATCTGTATGATCAAATGATTTTCCACTGCAAAAGGTGGCAAGGTGTTTGTGCTTGTATGTGACCTCTGGTATGTTGGTGCCACCACGGGTTGGTTGTCATTTTGCACCTGTTGTTCTGAGATAAGCTTTGGTACCTGTGACTCTAACTGGAAAAAGTGGTTCAGAAATGAATGACCACTGCATACACTGATAAGAAAGTGTTGCCATTGAACACAATTACATTGAGGTCTTAAACTGAGGCTGTATGGAGTCGGGGTCAGTGAGGAGATGTCGTTGCTGGGTTTCTGTGTGCCTGGTATGCAGGTGTACGTGGCAGTGTAGGTGTGTGTTTGGGGTGGGACGGAAACTCATTGTGCTCTTTGCTGGATGTGACTTGAGGAGTATCTGTGGAGCTGTGGCACAATCGCTGCCCTCCTTGTGCTCAGAGTTGTGGGGTCAATGTACAGCGGAACCCTGCTGCTCTGCCGGCCCGATAGAACCTCAGCAGGGAGGTGGACCGGCGCAGCAGGGCGGCACCAAAAGGGCACAAAACGTCAATACTGCAGGAATGAGACTTAAAGGATGAACATCTCATCACTAAATATAGAACAAGCTGCAAAAATATATATGACTACCCAGGGTGATGAGTATTCAGCTGGAAATTTCATGAATGAAACCCAGATCCATGAGGAAGTTTGTTGGGTTTAAACATAACAACATCAGCAGAGCTCCACACAGACACTCTCCAGGTCATGGCGTGCAGGGGGGCAGAAGTGCAGGGGCAGAACGCCAGAAAACCGTCATTGTGTCTTCCTGGTTTGATCTCCCCATTTGCTCTTTTTGTGAACGCATTGATCTGGCGAATGCCGGACTCTTTTGAAACGGTGCCACTATTGACCCGGGCAGCGCCAGCACTCCTATGATGGGGCAGGGCACCGCTCTCACCCCCACCGAGCCGCTGCGGGAGCGCTTTCATGTCTCGCGCTGAACGGCTGACCTTTGGCGGCACCACAGAGTTGGACCTTGCTGCTGCTGCTGTGTGATGGAGTTGGGGTGGAATCCCACTCTCTGGGCTCAGAAGAGTAACAGGAGATTTGGAAAACATTGTTTAACATCAAATTCCGTCACACAGACAACATTCATCATCAATTATAGAAAGATTTATCTGCACCTCAGCAGCACTGGAAGAAACAAATAGATCCACTCTTGTTGTAGTAATTAAGTCCTTTGGTGGTCTTAGTACCTGTAGGATTTTTCAAGCCTGTAATCCTCACTCTACATCATACATTACGTTTACACTCAACACCAGAGATGGATGTGGCCAGAGTGTTCTCTCTGTACTCTGTGTTCATTTTGTCTGTATTCATGCCTGTTCTTAGTATCGCTGGTAATGGTTTGTGCAGTGTAGCTGACAGTTCAATAAGAAATGGTGAAGAGTGGTTACCGCTATATTACTGTAAGAAGTGCTAAATATCTGTATCTGTCGTTCCCAAGGTGGGGGTGGGGCTATTTCGGGGTATTGGGGGTGGGGTGGAGTGGTGCAGCAAGGCAAATGAGTGATGCTGAACATGGACTAAGAGTGTTAGTCTCACAGCTGCAAACCAGATTTGACCATATGTTCATTTTAAATGTTCATTTAAGTTCTTACTTCAGTAATTCACCACTAGAAGTGTTAGTACTTTTTCAGCAATATTTTCATCAGCAGCACTTCTTCATGAGTCTGTACCTGTACAGCCTCTATAATCTCTGATAACTTTGTGTTTTTGTGTTCTGACTTCATCATGTTAAGCTCTGCACACACTGTTGTTCTGTGTGTTTGCACTGAGCCCATCATGCTAATCGATAGTGTGATCTGTTCTCAGCGGTGAGGTCCGAGGTGGTTCGGTACCCCACTGTGAACCGAGACAGGGGCCTCATTACAGAGTCGCTTCCTCCCGGATGCCCCCCACCACCAGCAGCAGCGACCCGGCCAGAGGGGGGCTTATCGATGACCTCCTGCTTCTCCCCCCACTCACCATCACTTCTATTGATCGCTGGGTGGAGTTCATCATCTGCAGCACCAACTGCAGGGGGCAAACTCCACCTCCACACTCCCATAAACCTAACAACCCTAGAACCCTTCACTTGCACTCTCAGACCCCTTTAACTTTAACTCAAAACCAACACCCACCCGAACTCCACATTCAGACCCCCTCACCTCACCTCAACACCTGGACCCCACCCTCACCTCCACACCCAGACTCCTGTCATGGCTCCCCCCGAACTGCTCCCCAGCTAAACATCGGAGGCCACCCTGTCCTGTCTTGTGTGTGTCTTGTGTGTTATGTCAGTGACTCCCTCTGTCCTGCTTCGATGTGTTCTGATTGGATAGTCCTCCCTTAGTTAGCTGTTTATTGGTCCAGTAGTTTTAGTGAGTAGTTTCCTGTTTAGTTCCTACATCCAGTTAAACCTGCTCTGTTGATCTATTGCTTTAGTATTTGATATCTTGTTTGGCTTATTGTTTACATCTTTTTTATCTTTACTAGCCTCCTTTTTTAAGCACATGTCTGCATGTTGTGTCTGTTTGTTCACTGTTGCATCTACTCTATGTAGGGGTGTTGAAATTAATAACATAATCAATGCATTGTGATGCAGACATGGACTACATCAATGCAGTGGCAGAATATAAGTTTCTAAAGAGAAGTTGTCTGTTTACTGCCAGATTTAATGCAGTGCCACTCAACCCCACTCGGCTCTGCCCACCCCTGCCTCGTCCCATCACAATCATTACTTCATCTCATCTGATTGACAGGTCACGATTATAGCTGACCAGCAACTCCACCATTACACAACCTGTCTCTATTCTTCTGTTGCTGGTGATTCTTCACGCTTGATGCTCCCTCTGTCTGAAGCAGAAAGCAGAAGAATCATAAAGTGCTCATAACACACATCATACACACACATACACACACTGACCTCTAGACATGTTCCAGGCTCCTATTCAACTCTTGATTCATGACCAGCAAATCACTCACATTGTGTTCATTTAACAACGTGCTGCTCTACTCCATTACGATCTAAAGAGTGAGCTCAGGCTGGATAACACATGTACAGACAGACAACACATGAACAATATGAAGTGTTAATAGACAATGCAGATGATCAGCGCAGTTTAACACCAACCTCACATCAGACCAAAATCACAATCAGGCACAATGATGTTATACATACAAAGTCACTTAATGTCATGATGATAACCAAGATACTAACATGGAGTGGGATAAAATCTGAACCTAGTCTTGCAGCATCTGTAAGTACTTATTAGTTTAGATTCCTAAGACCTATGGGACCATGCTGTTTCCTGCTCTAACGGCACATTCCCAGTTAGCAAAATTCTGTTGGGCCAGATCTGGCCCACACAATCCATTTTCTCTGGCCCAGATACCTCAAAGAATGACGGCCCAGTGACAGCCCAGACATGGTTCTTTCTTGGAATGGCTTGCCATACTCAGAACGGTTGTGGCCCACACGAAAAATGCCAATTCTCAGCCAGAATGGTTCGGCTTGCTCGGTACGGCTCTGGCCCGCAATGTTTGCTTGTGCCGATAGTGAACCGACTGTGCCACAACTCAGCCAGAATCGGCCCAAATGTGTTTGCTAACTGGGTTTAATTGAAGAATAACTCAGTCATTAGCCCTGTGCACTTGAAGAGGAAATGTGAAATGAGTTGAGAGCTGCAGGAGCCTCCTGGTTATTGAGAAGCAAAATCAGATTTACTTGCCCAGGAGGTCAAAAACATACAAGGAATTTGCTTCTGGTTGTTAGTGTTTCTCTAGTACTCCAGACAACAAAGCACACAGTACAAATACAATGAAGCAATGCTAGGTTTTCTACTCTTTGTGTGTAAATGTAGCAGTGAATCTCATCCTGGGCTCAGCGTGCAGGAGCAGACCGTCAGGTGAAGCGGCTTTGAGCAGGAGGATATCTAGCCTCTAATGTTATACAGTGTAAGAGCTCATTTAAACTGTGCAGTGAGTGAGCGATTCTTATACTGCTGACTAAACACAACATGCTAAAAAGAGAATAAATGAGATTATGTTCCTGAGATGAATCACTTATCCTCCAAAACACTCACTCCCACTGTAAAAACCATGAAAGACTGTTAACAACACAGCTGCCACACACACACACAGACACACAGTGGGAAAGATGGTATTGTAACAGTTAGGAAGTTGGCCCCATGATTGAGGGTCACCAGTTCAAGTCCTGGACCAGTAAAGGTACCAGTGAGGTACTCATGAGCAAGATACCATCTCCAAGCACTGCTCCCTGGGTGCTGCCCATGTCAGCTGCCCACTTCTCCTTCATGCACTGATCAAATGCAGAGTTCACATTTTGCAAAAAGTTTACATTTACATAGAATGAAATTATATAATTATATCATTGAAAAAAACCCAATATGATCTGTACAAAAATACATGCAATAAAGTGTGTGTAAGAGTACGTTTCAGTGTTTGTAGATACAAATAAGTAAGAAACCTCTGGTGATCAGAATGCTGGTTAAAAGTGCATAACTGGGTTGTGTAAGAACAGCTAGTAAATGAGGCCCAGTGTTGTTAGCCTAACTTTAGTCTGCTCATCTCCTCTTATTAACAAGGAAACATGACCCACACAGCGCCCCCTGGAGTCGGGAGAGCATAAACAGAATGCAGGATGGGCTCAAGATGGGGTTAGAATGGGTTGCTGTAAGGTTCAGGTTATGATTTGAGATGTTGCATGTTTGGAATGATCTAGAATGGATCTCAGAGATAATCTGATGGGAACAAAAATGTGATAATGTGTCACGTTTGATTTGTTCAGTCGAGGCTGCAGGTCGAGTCGTATTTAAATGATCCAGCTGCCTGTTTGTTCAGTTCCATCCTAACATCAGCTGCTGCCATTCAATAATTATTATTGATTTGCTTCCTGACTGTCAATCTGCAGCCAGAGCGAGGGATGAGGGAGGAGGAGGAGAGCTGGAGGAGTGGAGCGTCCCCTTCCCAACACGCGAGCCTCATCTCCAAAGCAGCGGGGACGAGATGTTGCTGGGGATAAGAGTAATTGATGATTGTTTCAGCGCTGAGAGGATGAAGGAGGAGAGGAAAGAGGGAGGGGGAATTAGGGGGATGGGAGTGGAGGCAGAGGAGGAAGAAGAGGAGGAGGAAGAGTAGGGGAAATTCCTTTGTGTCTGTGTTCCTCAGGGCTTGGCTGTAGACTTTACGTTGGGGATCATCTTCAAAGTCCCGAAAAACAAATATGCAGGACCTTTAGATTAAAATGTCACAGCAGCGCTCATTGATTTCCCCGAGCTGACTGGACGTGAGCCGTGGTCATGCAGGATGGCTTTTATTGGCTTTGCTCACCGGCATCTCGTCCAGCACCAACGCTGCACTGCCCTAAAATATGTAGCAGCCATAACACTCAGCCTCACGGGCTCACACTCTGATTCTCGTGATGCTGTTGTCAATTATAAGCACATCACAAGCTGCTTTCTGACAATGAGGAACCAGAATCAGGTGCTATATATTTATACATGTATATACATATATACAGAAGATACTAACAAAAATAAAGGGAGAAATATGGATCTAACAGTGTACAAACTGACAAATAGACACTTTTAGAGAAAGTTGCAGTTCAGTTACAGAATTTACCTGAAAGATAACTATATTAGAAAGATGTCATGGCATGAATGTGCTGTAAGTTGGTGACGTGTGCAACAGATTAAAATAAATAACTAACCCTAGAATTTGAACCAGCATGTGCAGGAGTGGAACCTTAGTCAAAGTGAATTAACATCGGTGGGTAAAACAACCTTGTAACAACCTGAACTCATCTTTTAACCAGTTTTCTGAGCTTCTGTCTCACCTGTAGAGACAGTGATGCTTTATTGTGTTATTTTAAGGACATGAATTGGTGTAAAATGAACTTATATGGACACATTGCTGCATCATTTTCTGTACTCAGAGTCCTCTTACATCATGCACCTTTATTAACCTGGCCGTACCTGCTGCCTCTCTTCTTTAACATTAACTCTCTTCCTACTTTTGAATTGCACCTTAAACACTAAACTTCCACATTGTCTGTGAGTCTGGTTTGAATGGATGTGCTCTACTGGATCCTGTTGTTATATTTCATTATTTTAATCAGTTTTTATTGTTTTGTGTCTGATTTTATTGTTTTATGTAAGGTGTCCTTGAGTACTTTTAAATAAATACTATTTTTATTATTGAGAGTCACACAATGAGAACTGCTCTGCGTCTCGCTCCTCTCCTGCTGCTGATTGGTTGTGAGTTCGGCGCTCCTGCAGCGTTCCAGCCTGTTAGATTTCTCCTCCAGCTCCATCTACAGCTAATGGAGCATCTCTCTTTCTGCTCACAAACCCAATTAAAGGGAGAGATCTCCGGCTGATAAATGCCTTTCCTCAGCACCGCGCCGGCCCGATTCTTCATTTCTACATTTATATTAGTGGCGGGCAGCGAGACGGAGACTCTTCACTGGCCCCGGGGCAGAGGCGGGCAGATTGTAGTGACCGCTGAAGGTGCGAAGGGTTTAGACCAGTGAGTGGACAAGTGGACTGGAATTTTATTCACCTACAAACACCGTCAAATGAGAAATGCTGTCACCAATGCAGTTTTCAATAGTCTCAGGTCTTGAAATGTTGTTGTCAGGTCATGATTAATGAGATTAATTTTTAAAAGATAAGAAAATGTTGGCTTTGTGAAAGTGCTGGTGAGGACTCATTAAAACAAGAATCATAAAGGAACAGACACCGACGAACCCATATTTGTCTACAAAGTAGCTTTGGTACTGATAGGCTACTGTAAAAAGATGTTGGGTTAGTGGTATCATTCATTTTACTCATTGCTGGACACTGGTGCGTAAAAAATATAAAGTGAATAATCGAGGTGCAGGTTGTACTTATAGAACCAGAATGCTGGAGGAAGATTTCAGCTGGTTAATGTGATGTGATTATTCTCTGGCTTTCTACCAGATGAAGGGTTAGAACAGTGACTCTCAAACAGCTCCAAACGTCGTCTCAATCATACAGTTGATGATGAGAATTGTTAACCAGCCGTGAACCCAACAAGGGACGATGAGCAGCACTTTAATTAAGGAGCGCGTCTCTCCTGATGAAGCCTGTCACACCTGCCAGCAAAAAAGCCATCTGCACTTTATTAAACAGCGCTCCTGCAACTGGACCTCAACACTAGCTTTTATTCTGGAACCGTAAAGTGTGAGTCTGCACGAGCTCCTGCTATCAGCTTTTGTGATGGGACATAAAAACAGTGAGCCAAAACCTAAGGAATGATTTCTCTTCTTTTTTTTCTTTTTCTGTGCGTACTGAGGATCTCTGACTTTACTCAAATTAATCAACAATAAATCAAATGAGTACCTGTTTGAAAATCAGTCTAAAATTGTTCATTTGAAAACAACAAACTTGTCGGTTTCAGCAGTGAGTTTTGGGGTTTTCATTTTTGTTGTGAAAAATGAATGAAGAGTTGATATTCTCTCGTCATGTTTTTCTGAATTTCACACCGAACAGCTCGCCTCCTCTTCATCATGTCCTGCAACCTTCCAGAAGGGGAACACATCAATTCTGCTGGACACTTATTAATAAGCGTGCTCTGGACATCATCAGATGGCGGCTCGGCCCTGACGCTGTGCAGGAGTGGGATGGATGTGGCCTGGTGAGCTGGAGGAGATATGGTGGATGATTTCTGATGCTAGAGTGTGTCAGAGCTCTGAGGGAGAGCTGCAGCTCGTAAAACACATTGCACGATCCGTCCGGGCTCCAGTCCGCTCCTCTTCTTATTTACGGCCTGCCACTGACCTCCTGCTGCACGTCACATGACCCAAGTGTCCCGACATCTCCACACCCATTCTCACTGTAACGGGACGCGAAGCTGACAGCACTGCTTTGAGTCTGACCTGGAAAATATAATGTCACAATTGAAGAAGAAGCCACAACATTTTAGTTTATAACTTTCTGTAGACTTTAAAAATCACCACACACATGGCATCAGGAAACCTGAACTTGATGTCTCAGTGACTAAAACGCTGTGTTAGTGATCATTGTATCCCTGGAAGTACCACCACTGACTCCTTGAGCAAGACCCTTAACCCCCAGTTGCTGCAGGGAGACTGTCACTGAAATTGGGAGATGCAAATCACTCTGGATTAATAAGTGTCAGGTGGAAACTAATGCCTTGTCCTGGTTTTAAAGGTGCAGTGGTGTTGAGGTGGAGCAGCTGGGTGTTGGGGATGGACAACAGAATCCTGAAGTGAAATGTCCAGAGGGGATCCAACAGGGTTTGTTAATTCACGACATTATCATTCACAGCATGACTACTGTTTCTGAACTGGTTTGAAGTTGTCTTCCTCTGAGCTTCATCACCGACCTCCAGGCTCGACTCGACTCTCACAGCACAGACACAGCGCAGCAGCAGCACAAACAGCTGCAGGGCTAAAACCAGGACAAAATGTTAAAATAGAAACACATTAAAGTTGATTAGCTCCACCTGAGGGAGGGAGTCAAAAGTAGAGGGATGAGGGAGTTGTGGGAGAAAGAAAGGGACACTAAACTCTGTAGTGTGTGAAGTGTTAGGGAGAATGAGCCCCTTTTACCAGAAAGAGCCAATAATCAATTGATCATTAGCAGAAGCAGAGAGTTTCCATTTTTCTGGGCTTAAGCAGCAGTTTGTAAGATGGAATCCTGCTCCGGTCTGGTTAAGTTTTGTCCGTCTGAGTGCTGTTTAAGGAGCGTTAATGCGGCCTCCGCTCGCTGTGTGGCCA